>WEIV01018174.1:31272-57559 GCA_013390005.1 Calyptomena viridis
TGTAAAAACTGAAGGGGCTTAAAGTCCTTTCCCTTTCCAGAAAGCCAAGAATAGCCAGTGAAGGAGCATTTTAGTCACCTGATTCTATTTCCTTTTTGAGAGGCAATGAGTTGTCTTTTACAGTGCCATAAAGCAGGTTAATGTTTTCCCTTACAATAACTCCAGAATGGGCCAGTGAGTGATACTGGAAGAGGCACTGGAAGATACTGCTCCAGGTCTTCCTTTCCCAGTATACTTGTTTCCCAGCAAGTTCCTTGTAACTAATCTGAAACACAAATGATTTCACTCTGCCACAGACCCATACTAAAAACTCTCAGGGAACTTTCCAGAATAGTTAATTGGTGGGTGTGGGGGTGTTGTTGTTGGGGGGTTGTTTATTTGTTTTTGCTTTGGTTTGTGTGTGGTTTTGTTTTTTCGTCATTTGTTTTGGGTCCCACCCGGGAATATTTTATTAGCCCCAGAATTATAAATGAACAGCCTGTATCTCTTTTCTAGAATTATCTCTCCCCCCAGCCCCTTCATGCTCTCCCCAGGCAATACTGAACATGCTAAAACATCCCACTCACTTCCTGCTGCCACTTAAGGACTACTTTGGCATTATCTTGTAAAACCTCAGGAGTGAGTGTAACCCCTGAAGATCCCCGTGTTACTGACACACTGACTCAGACATTTGCTTCACAATGGGCAGATGGAGAGTGAAGTCCAGTCTCGGATACAAGGTCCTTCCTGAAGGACCACTCTTGGGAGATCCCAGCTCTAGAGAAACAGCTCAAGGGGATTTCCTTAGAAAGAGGGAGTAAAATCTTTATTGGTAATTCCTTCTGCTTTCTGCACTTCTCTTGATACAATGTAATCTATTAAACACTTAAAATCAATTTATCCAACCGCTGTTCTTGGATCTGAGCAGCTACCTTTACACAGTTCTGCTCCAAAAAACAACAAAAAAAGAGAATTTTGTTCAGGGCAGTCCTTATGTTTCAGCAAATATAGCAATATTAGAGCTTTCAGTGCTTCTTAAGATGCCCAATTTTCATTAGTTTCCCAGAGTTTAGGCTAGTGCTTCATCATTTTTCTCTAGCTCCTGCAGATGCTTGGGATTTTCTGGAAAAGCCCCAAGCATGATGAAAGCATGCAGCCATGCTTTCTGGATGTTTGAGTTCATGTATATAAATATAAAAAGAAGAAATCAAACATCCAGAAACAGATGCATATATGTGTGTGTGTGTGTGTATATATATATATATATATAAAATATGTATATATGAAATCAAACATCCAGAAATATGTGTATATGTGTATATATATACACACACACACATATATATATATATACCATTGGTCTTTGCTGCTANATGAAACCATGCACTGGGCAAACTCAGTTTTAAAGCAGAACCTGTTTAACATAAGATGACTGGCCACGCTTCCAGTTGCACCAAACATGCAGCAGAAACTGGGTTGTTTTTCAATCCCAGCATGTGGCTCTTTTCTAATGAACTGACTCATTGTGAGCTGAAGCTGTCATTGTTTCGTGAGGCCAAAACACCAGAGCTCAGAAAACTTGCTCATAATTACAGGTTGTGAAAACAGACAAGACTCAGCCAAAGCTGTATTTAGTGTTAAAATATCACTCTGGGTGAAATGGTTTTAGTGGCAGAGAGCTTCTTACTTTGTGTTATCTTAATTTTACCTCTCATTTAATTGGGCACAGTTCATTGTCAGCTGAAGTGCAGTGGACAACTTCAGTATGATTTCACCATGATGCTCCAGTGTTGAGAATCTGCCATTTACTCACATTCTGCATCCCAGGTCACCCTAGTTTAGTGTTTCTCTCACAGAGCAGTGGCCAAACTACACTATGTGCCACTGCTGACAGAGCTGTGGCCACAGCTGGGCCCAGACCTGTTCACTGGCATGTTGCCTCATTCCAAGTGTCTGTGTGAAATAAACACTAACTTTCCTTTGACTGGATTTTATATCCTGTTCTGATATGGTCTTTAACAAAATCTCTAATGCCTTTCAAGAGCTCCTGGAAATACAGCTCATGATAATTAAACTAAACATGTTAGGGCCACACTTACCTACCTCAGGCTCCCTCATTTTACTAACAGGCCAGAAACTTTTCAGGCTTTTAAAGTCTATTTCTTAGCATTAGCAGAACAGAATTGCCCTTTAGGAGCACCCAAATAATTACCAAAATTAACAGTAATTGTTTCTCTTCCTTGCTGGGAACTTTGCACTCCCAGTAGCTTCCAGGTCTGGAAGAGCAGAGCTGACTCATGGTAGTTTGGCCCTGATTCTACTCTGAAGAAATGTTATAAATTATCCTAAGGGCTGTGAGCTCCCTGGTTTCCAGAACAGTCTGTCTTCTGAGCACTCTAAGATGTTTTTTCCTTTGATATTTTTACTCCAGAACTTCCCTCACGTCTGAGCTTGTCTTGTTCATTCTGCATTTGAAAACAGTCACTTTGTTTCCACGTTTTTGACCTTAGATCTCCCTGTAACATCCTTTGTCAAAAATATAATTTTCTTTTAACCTCATCATAAGAGCTCTGTCCTCTCTATCATTCTGATTGTGGATGCTTCTGTCTCATACCACCTAATCCCTGCTTAATATGAAGCTTTAGTGCATGTAAATGTGACTATACCATAAAAGCTGGCAGGAGAAGGCAGCAAAAACTGTCTTGCACATATACTTACCATACATGGAGGTTTCTTTAGTTATACCAAACTTTTGCCCAGATTTTATTTCACCTAAATTCTGTCACTTACAATCGTGACTTTAAGGCAGCTCTTTAATTAGACAAAAGAGAGTGAACGTGCTTTCCAAAATAATTCCCAAGAAGGAAAATAGGACACTCAGAAAGAGGAAGTGTTTAGGCTTTGGATATTTTTTTGGGAGAAGGACCTGCTTTTTCCCTTTAGGACACTGAAAACTGTGTGTCAAACAAAGATCTTGATAGTTCTGGTGGTTTCACCCCTGGAATTTAATGTTTAACTAGTGCTTAAGGGAAAACTGTTCGAAAACAAGAACTAAGATTATTTAACCGTGGATGAGGTTATTTGCATTATCGCAAGGGAAGGTCTCACAATTTTTTTTTTTTGGGGGGTGGGGGGGGAGGTCTTAATTTCCTGTGTTTTGCCTTGTCTTGTTCAAAAGGAAATGTTTTTAAACCAGAATTTTTTGTCCTGTCCTCCTTGGTTAAACCACTGCAGCCTATTAGTACCTCAGAATTAATTTCTGCTTCTATTCTCCATGGAATCAATTCCAATGTAAACAGCTGCTGGGAAAAAAGAGGTGGCACATGACCTTAAGCAGCTCCTTTCACCTTGAGTTACTGCTAGTTATCTTCCCAAGTTCCATTTACAGAGAAGCAGGCCCTGGCATGTCAGGAGCTTAACTACTTATTCTTTATTTTGCCTTTATTTTCATGCAGTAAGAGACTTGTTTGCTCAGTTACTCAGAAGGAAATTGCATACAAATCCAAGATGAACATTTCATCATCTTGCATGGCTCTAGGAATACCCAAATTTTAAGAACAAAGGAGTTCCTGTAGGTTCCTATTTGAGAGATCTGCATCTTAAAGCTTCTGCTGGTGGCAGCAAGAAGCCAGCAGAACTGTAGTGATTTGGTTTATGTAATGCAAACTGGAAAAGGGATTGCTTGAAACACTTGTATTTTGTTGCATACAAAACTTTCAAGCTACAGCAATAGTAACTAAAATATACAGTTCTTACTCTTTTGAAGGATGAGTTCTGGTAAAAATCTGCTGCTGTAAATTTTAAGCAGTGCCACTGAGTCATAAATAATTTTATGATTAGTCTGTTGATGCTTTCTGGTAATGGAAGGGTTCATTTTTACTTGGCTTTAGCTCAGAGGAATATATGCAGTCAGTGGGGCTTGCCCTACTGTTAATGAAGGGAAACAGGCACCTTAAAGGGACAGATAAATCACATCTAAGAATAGCAATGTTCCTGTTCAGGCCTCTGCAAGAACAGTGTCACGAAGGTGTGGGTGCAGCATCAACAGCAGCAGCTGCTATTATGCCTGAAACTTGGAAACCCAAACAGCACAGACATTTTTCCAGCTTTTTGCCATCCAGCAGGTTTTCAAGAGGGTGGTGCTGTGTAACCCCGAGGAGTTTCTGCTCTCTGCTGTGATACAAACCCACGCTGGTGAGAAGCCACGTTCCATCTGCAGTGAGGCTTCTGCTCACTCAGGCCTGGGCACAGCAGTTTGGCCCAAAGGCTACACCAGGTGGAGTCATGCACCCACAAGTTCAGAAAACACATGGGGAACAGAACTACAGCAGACAAATCTTGAAAAAAGCAGTATTTATTTTAAAGTACAACCCAAAGTTGTATCTGTAAGAAATGCACAAGGTATCTTGTTTCTTCCACAAGTCTTGGCTGTGTGCATTTCAGTTCAACTTAAAAATGCATTCAGGTTTACAAATGTACAAACAGCACAAAGTGTATTACAGTCTCAACAGAATGCTCTTACATTCAGCCACTTTGCTCTTAAGGTTTTGTGTTGGCTTTGTTGGTATTTTTGTTGCTTTTTTTCCTTTTTTACATTCTTACAACCTGCATTAACAAAGACAGCCTTATTTTAAAAAAATACTCTGCATTTTAGCACAAAGTGCCTTTTGATTTTAAGTTAGAACTTGGAGGATAACACTGGAAAAAATTTAAAAACCCAAACTAGGACTTTTATTCATAAAAGTATTGCATGCCAGGACCATTTTATAGTTCAAATTGTTTCCTAAATAAAGATGGCAGATGGTAAAATATGAAACCAGTGAAACTGTTCATATTTACAGGCTTCAGCAGTAGTTGGGATTTGCGACCACACTCAGACTTTTTCAAGCTTATCTGCAATCTCACACTACCATATTGCAGGACAGACTTTAAAAAGGAGCGAGTGATGAAAGCATGACTGACAGAGAGAGTGGGGGGGGAAGCAACAGTGATGTTTCAAAAATGATGTTTCAAAAATTTGCATTTGGAATTGTATCATGACCTGGATAAGAGTTCTTTCCTTTTTTCTTTAGTTTTCATGAGGATAGTGTGAATTAGACCAAGGATCTGAACTTCTTCTTCCAATTGTTGGGCTCCAAATTCTCCAAGGATTGTAGGTCTGTCCCATGTCTTCAGCAGGATTGGCAACAGTGGCAGCAGCAGGTGGTGGAGGAGCAGCAGAGGAGTTTTCACTACCCATGAGATCAATGCCTGGCAATGTGTTTGTTGGAGTGGTGAAGGGAAGGCCACTGTTGAGATTACTTGACCAAATGGAATTGCTGAATGGAGTGGTGGACCACAGGCCACTGGGGTTGCCAAGGATTGACTGCAGTAAAGACAGAGCCAGGTAAGTGATAGCTTGGTAACCTCTATCTTCACTTTGTTTACAGCCCCCCTTAAGGAAAAGTATCTGAGCAGCAGCATCAATCTGCTCTGGAACCTCTTTTGTCGGCCCTGCAACACGGAGTTCTGAACTCCCTTTAGGAGAGCTTGTCCACAGGAACCACACATGTAATTGAACACATCTGGGAGCTGAAGGGCTGCAGAGTGCAACCACATCACAGGCTTTTAGGCTGTTTTCACTTGAGCTTTTACATCCCCATACCATTGCTAATTTAAGCACTCCCAGTACTGAAGCTTTAACACACAAGGGTCAGAACACTCTAGTTTAAAGAAACTAGTTAGAATGAGGCAGATAAACCTGTTGATGGTTCAAGTCTCAAAAAGCCAACAAAATTCAAGTTGCAATGGAAGGTAACAGCAATGTGCTTTTTTGATTTTTTTTTCCCTTTTTTGGCTGCTTGCAAACTTATCTCCCTGTATTCAGACATGTCTATTTTGGATGAACTTACCTGTGGTTCAGCCCCACTGTACCTTCCCCATATTCCCATTATATACTCTCCCCCCACCAAAACTTCTCCAGATGAGGGGAGAGATGATAGGACAACAGGTCATTTATCACTGAGTTCAAATAAGTTTGTCCTGGCTCAAGACACTTGGAAGTCTCTGACAAATGGTCATGGAGCAATGAAGGTGTGCTGCAGCACATCACAGATGCACTTGGGATGCACAGGACAGGTACAGCAAGCCTGGCGAACACATGCAGGAATGAAAATGGCCCAGGTTCTGTCAACTGCCTTATTAAAGGCCAAACAGTAGGAAGCAACAAGCAGAGGAACCTAACCCATGGTGTGGGGGGAGTGATACCCAGAAGCAGCCAAAGATGGAGATGAGAAAGGTTAGCATAACTTTCATGCTAATATTAGCACAGAACCTGCTACATGTAGGCTTAAGTGCACTACATACCTCGGTGTCAACAGACTTAATGTACATATGCTGTAAATTCAATTTGCAAATATACAGTAAACTTGATACATCCCAAACACTTGTTGAGTAAGTGCTGTAAGGTGCAAACATCCTTATGTTTGGATTTACTGGGTGGAGATAGGGCACCCCTTCCCAAGATCCCTGCCCTCAGATGCACACACTGAAGGTTAATCAGTATCAGTGTACTCTGCATCTGGAGATTTAAATAAAAATTTCTTTAGGAAAGAAAACGAGATGGACTCTGAAAATTTATTCATTTCAGGTTTTTATTTTCTCCCCCGGAATGAAGAAGATGGGCTCAGTCTAATCATACCTGAAACTGGTTGGATACCAGCACACTACCAAAGGGTCTTTATAGAATTTGCTACTGAGGGCTGGAAAGGAGTTTTGAGCACTACCTGGGGGCTAACCAGGCCAATGTCATTAGGATTCTCCAGTGTCACTGAGAAACTGAGCCAAACCAGGGTCACAGTGTATTACTGTCACATAAATAAGGGGTTATATTTAAGCTATACAAGCATTAGACTACTAAGCCTACAGCAGGAAACACTCACTCTGCTGCTCAGCCACCAACCCTAACACACTAGAAGTCCACCCTATTTCCTGCTACAGGAAAGAGCCAGGAACTATTTCTACATGTCTCAAAAGTGTTTGCGAGAGCCTGATAGAAAGGTGCTTTCTCATAAATCAGAAGCAACCAGGAAAGGAGCAGCAGAGAAGAGTGCCTGCTATGCCCTTTGACAGCTGTTGGAGGGAGGTACAAAGTGACTGGCAGGCAGAACTACACAGAGGGAAATAGAGGAAAGGGGAGTGGGAGAATGTGGTTAGAAAGAAACTTGGGTAGAAGTACCAGCAATGCAGTCAAGGCTGAGAGGAGACGGGACCCGAAAGTTGAATGCTATTTAGCACAGAAGCAGAGTTGTGCATAAAAGGGGAAAGCAAGAAGCACAAGGAAGGAGAATGATTACAATCAACACCCCAGAAACCTTCCTAGGAAAGAGGGTAATACAGCAGCCACTGTCTAAGTGCTGTTTGAAACAATGGCTTTGGCTCTTATGCCAGAACAGAGGAAAGGTCAGGTCCCTGGCCTGGTACCTGCTCTCTTATCAAGCACATAGAGCAAGGAGGCTTAGTAACAAGAAAAGCCAAGCTTTCCTGTTCTGGCTTGCCATAAGCACTTGAAAAAAATCACTGTCATTATTAGAAAGGCTTTGAACACTTCTGTCAGTTTGCTGCTTCTTGTTTATTAAGTGATCTCCTTCAATAAGCTCCTAAAATGTGTCCTCCCTAAATCAAAGTATTTAAATGGAGTAACTGGCAATTCTTCTGTACCATGTCTTGGCTTCTGTCTCAATGCTTCCTGAAGCACACTTCCAAATACTTTTCAAAAGTGGCCAGGAAACAGGAGTTAGGAGCTAGAGAGCTTGTTCTGGTTGTCCTCAAGCCCTCCTTCCATCAAATGCGGATGAAACCTGCCTGCCAAGTGACCAAAAAGCAAAAGTCTCTCCTTACACAGTTTTAGTGAGGTTCCAGCTCTGTCCATGACAAGAGCAGGATCAGTGAGCCTGTGTCTATAAGAAGTCGTGTGACCTTCTTTGGCTCCCCCTGCCCCCTACCTTCCCCCACCCCATCTGAACTGCTCCCAGGTGAAGTAAACACTGCCTCTTACTCACTACAAAAACATTTTTAGAAGTCGACATGAAGAATGACTTCAGCTGGCAGTGGAGGCAGCTGTTGCACTGTAAGTTTTAGTCTGACACAAGGATGGCACAAGGATGACAGTGCAGTGCTACAATCTATAAAAGCTGGGTTTTTTTCCTTCTTTTTCTATACTCAAGATTTCCATTAAAATTAGTAGTCAGTTTAAAGGCTTCACCTTATGCTCAGTCCTTTAGCATTTTTTCTAAGCTGAGAAGAATATATTTAAGGTCTTTTAGACAAGTTTTTTTTGGACCTTTTGTTAATTTACAAGCAGGTGCAATGCTGGATTCAGAACGCAGAATCAAAGTCTGAAAGTTATCATATTGGCTATTCTGCAACTGTCCCTCCAACTGGAAGTGACAGAGGCAGTGTCCAGCCATGGTACAGGAGCAGAACAGCTCTTTCTACAATCCTGAAGGATGTGTGAGTGGAACACACTAAGTGCTGCATAATGATCTCATGAGAAATATTTTTCTGTGAATATAAATATCCAGTGTACATGGATTCATCATGTGCAAGCGAGCAGACTAATAACTTTGTTCAACAGCCACGTCAACTTAACTACACAAAGATGAATATACATAAATTCCCTTCTCCTTTATTCTTCAGTTGATTTTTTTCATCCCAAAATCCTCTGAATTAAATTAGATGGCAGATACAGAACAAGTTGGTAACAGTAATAAAACACTGTATTTGGACTGAATACTTACTGCAGTTGTACGAGTTGGGGAACTTGAGCTTGTTGGCCAGGATTGTATAGAATCTGTAGCTGAAGGATCCCAGATGGATGATGGAACATTACTGAATTCACTCCAGTTTCTCTGAACATCCTGCCCATAAGCAGATCGAGCTAAACCAAGTTTGCTAAAAACCTCTAAAAATAAAATGAAATAAAACTGAGTACATTACTCTTTTTCCAAGAATAACTCTCTTCACAATTACTTCCCATATTTTTCTAGCAGGTTCTGCTGCGGTGAGATTAGAAGAGGTCACACAGTAATACAAATCTCATCTCATGTGGCTCACATCAAACAATGGCTACAAAATTTGTCATGGTTATAGTGGGGAGAGAGAGTTAAACACTTGCTGTGTATAATTCAGTACAAGCCTAAGGGATCTGTGGAAACACAGCAATACTGAGAGTCCTGGCAGTTCCTGGTAACAAGTTAACTGCAGGTGGAGCAGGTGACTGGGCTGCAGGAGCCTCTCATAATCCTGGCACTCATTTGCCTCACAGAACTCCCTTCCTAGGTGACTCCTGGTAGGAGCAGCAGCACTAGCAGTGTCCCAGCCCCACCTCTGCTATGAGAAGGAGAGGGCAGCACCAGCAGTCACACACGGAACTGATCCCAGGCATCTTACTGGTGTCCCTCAGAGCTGCTGGTGCCAAGTGTTGCTGATGAAGACGAAAGAACTCCACAGCAGCAACTGCCGTTATTTGCATTCTTCAGCAAACATACAATTTTTTCAGGAGCTAGCATTTTTCAGTCGACACACAATCTATTTTGCAGATGCTACATCCAAAGTTTGCTTTGCTTATCATGTTTTGCAGCTACCTTAAAATACATCACACATCCCCAGATACAGTACAGAAATCTTCCTAAGTACACGGAGCATCCATGCCCTGCAATATAGCCTGCCTGCCCATCTCAATGTCATTTATGGGAGATTTACCCAAATATTGAAACACAGGAATCAATTGCTGTGTTTAGCATGCATCAATTTATTGTGCAGCTACATGAATACTGGAGGAAAGCACAAGAAGAAAGCAGGAGGTGAGTTGGGGCCATTGCCTCACTTACAGAGCAATGATTTTATACAGGTGTGTATGCTCAGGAAGCCACAGACCTAGTGGCACACTTGTGACACCCTACAGTAAAGCTTCAGGGGAGGGATGGAGGGGAAAAAGACTAAGGAAAAAACAAATACCAAGAAATTTCACTGAAACAGAGAGACTCCAAAACTGAGCATCTCCGGCCCATCAAAAGCTCTAAGAGTTTCCACTAACCTTCTCTAGACTGAAATACAGAATATACCACCAAGATTTTAACACTCTTTCCTACATAGTCCCTTTCAGGTGTGAGGGTGAGAATACTGTCTGTATTTACACTAGTGCAATGGACACACACCATTTCTTTCCCTGTATTTGAATATGGAAAAATATTTAAAAAAACAAACTCACCTCCAGTTAAGTTAAAAGAATGTCCAAATGCAGAGAATGAGTTGAGAGGCGTGAAATCAGGACTGCTGGGATTGCTGATAGGACTCCACAAACCCGAACTACATATTATGGAGTAACAGGAAAGCAATACACAACTTATTAACACAGCAGTATGGACACTATTAACTTACTGATCTATGGACAAATGTATATGTACAAATGTGTGTATATACTTAACTATATATATATATTTAACAGTGATCAAGTGTTAGAAAGTCAGTTTATTTTTGTTTTACAAAAGATCTCAGTGAAATGCCTTTTTCCTGTGTATACATCCACCTTGAGCAACACGGTAATATAGGCACAGTGCTCTTTAACCTGTAGACTGAGCATAAACACAAACCTGAGTGTAGCTCTTTTGATCAGTTTTTCAGCAAACTCATAGGGTCCAACCCATAACACAGTTTTTTTGACAAGTAGATAAAATTTAGAGCCACTCAGAAGGGATAAAAATGCTCACACTCTGGTTTGTGGACAAGCTTTTTGAAGCTAATAGATGAGTTAACTGGAACTAGTGATAAAACATTCACAAAACCAAACATCTTCCCCTTCAAACTTCCCTCTCCAAACTTCAGTCCAAAAAGCAACTCCTTTGCATATTGAAAGTTGAATTCAAGTCTCTTCCCTATTCCAGAAAGGTTACCAGACACTGCTTTGTACAAGTGAGACCAGGGTTCCCTGCCAAAATGTCAGAAGAGACACATGCCTTGGGGAATGTGACTGAGTGCAGCCGTATTCTGCTCCTACTCAGAACACAAAGCCCACTGATAGTTCTGATCTCAGTGTTAAAACTGGGAGTGAAAGACATTGCTGTACAACAAGATATTCTGCCTGTGAACTACTTCAAGAGACCTTGGTACACACTCCTCAGTACTTAAGAGAGCTTTCCCATTGTTTGAATGCCTGAGAATACAAGATCATTGAATTACTCCGAATGAGGAGGAGAAAGTTCCTTCTTTCTACTTTTGAGTCACTTGCAACTTCTCAACTTTTTTGCAAGGTCACAGATTCTGTGCCCAGACTTCAGAAAATAGTTTAAAAAAATAAGCAGAATGAAATCTGTCACTCCTTTCAAAATGCCATTAACAGCTTACAATCTTCTTTTCTAGGAGCTCAGGTATTTGTCTAGAGAATATAAAAATTACCTGTCAGAGCCATCACTGTCAACAACTGTGTGGGAAATGCTGATATTGCTGGAAACATCCATCTTGCTTGGAGAAACCTTTGGTAAACTACTGCCACCTGCAAGAATATGTATGTAAAAAATGAGTAAACAAACCTCAGCAAAATAACAGAATATTCAGAAATATTTAGAACTCCATACTGGTTCTAGTACCTGGGCTCTTGTCGTAACCAGCAGCTACAGCAGCAAAAGTGGGGTTACCATTCCTGCCTGGAAGAGATGCTGCCTTTGACAGCTTATGTTTGGTACCATTAGGCTGCTTGCTTTTCATTTCACTAAAAGAAGCAAACAAAAGGAAAAAAAAAACCAAAACAATAAAGTTCTGGACTTCAGTAGTATGATAACAATGCAGCAATTTAAGCTAGCATTAATGAAAACATTTATACCAGCTCAGCAGTTCATGTAAATGCACCCTTTTCCAACCTACCAAGTTGCAAGAAACCCCAGAAAAATATAAGTAGCATGGCAAGACATGCACAGTGGTGTATCTGCAAAAAAGCAGTTTCCATAGGAAGCAGAAATGGGTCTGAGAAAAGGGAGATGTGCCCTATGAAGCACACGGGTTCCAAACTGTTCAGTGTCTGGGAAATCTGTAGGAGGTACCAATCTGGACTCACTTGCTGCAGCTGCTGTTCACGATGCTGCTGTAAGTGCCTCCTCGTGGCCCAAAAGCAAATGATGTGGGAGGAGGAGGAGGAGATGGAGAGGCTGGTGTTGGTGAGGGCTGTCGCTGCTTCAGGAAAGCATCTGCATTTAGGGTTTGTAGAGAGAGCTTATAAAGGTTGTCTGTAGCTATAAAGAGAAACAAAACATCTTCCTGTAGTATTTACATTACAAAGACTTATCAAACTTCTGATATCCTTTCTGTTCAGTTGGAGGAATTATGACAAAGGCTGTTTGCTCTCAGTGATGGAAGCAGCAGCTCCTTCTCTACATGCACCTCTGGTTATGAAGGTTTCATGTCTATTTTCAGAGAGATAGTATTGCAACAGGAGTTCCAAGACAAACAGATTTGTACAGAAGAAGGAACCTTTCCAAGTGAGCACTGTGGAGAAGGATGACCTAAGTTCACAAGCAACCAAGAGGAAGATGATTTGGTTCCCACACAAGGGAATTTACAATGCAACCAAAATGCTTGTAAAAGTGTCCTCACTAACCACTGCATTAAAGCATTTTCAATGTTCCCTCTCAAGGATAAATCATTATCAACTGGGGCTGCAGCAGACTTGACCAACCAATACCCCATCTTCCTGTAGAAAATCCCTAGTTTTTTGAGTGGTAATTCTCATTTTCTCAATTCCCTCTCCCCTCTGCCTCAGCTTCTGAATCCTGTTCATCAATGAAGAACTGCAGAGTGGCTCATGTTCTGCCCACACCATTTTCAAACCTCCCGAATCATACCAGATGCTATCAAGGGGTTTAGAGAAGAGAAACAGAGCACAGGCATGCAGTGAAAAATACACAAGAAGATCTAGAAACAGATGAAATCTATCTACAGATATTAACTGCAGATATTAATTGCCATCATCACAAGCTGTAAGTGATTACTTACAGCTGCCAGCTTTGTGGAGAGGCACAGAGTCCCACTCTGGTGGTGGAGAATCCTTTTCCCCTTCTGAACTGCTGGTGTTTCCTAGCTCCTGCCCAGAGCCACTGGGGAGAAATTTTGCTAATACTGATGGCCTGCTCTCCACTAATTTACTGCTTGGACCTATTAAAACAAAAGAAGAAAAGCAAGTGTGTGGGTAATAAACTGAACAGCTTTCTTTGCATGCCAGACTTAGAATTAAACACTCAAGAGGGGTTACAAGAAACCAAATAAAAGTCTTGAGGTATTTATAAAAAACAGCCTCACATTACCTCTTGTTTTGGGAAGGTTTCTTGATTTAGACCCACTCGTCAAAAGGTGCTGTGTAGAGATCTTGGACGGAAAGGTTTTGCGCTGCTTGTTTTCCAGTGGGGGAGCGTAAGACAATTCCAAAGGACTAAATGAAAACAGAAATTCACTTATTTTAAAGCCCTGAAGTGCTGAAAGAGACTTTATATACACGTACACATTACATACGTGGGCCATACTGTCTCACAAAATACTGGTCTTCTGTGGCTGTCTTATGAATAAGCAGAGTTTAGTGTTTCTTCTATAAGCAACTCGACTCTTCCCAGCCCTGGCTCACTTTCTACCCACACTGCCCCACACATGTATTAGGGCTCACTCGCCTTCCAGGAGCGGCTTTTATCCTGAAGCTCCAGGATTACAAAACCTATTTGATCATGCAGAGGCAACAAGAGATGGCAACTTCCTTTTTTCTCTGCCCCCACACACTTCTGTTAGATCACATGCTCCTAATATGCTATTGCCCTAAATGTACAGGACTGTTTTTTTAGTCGATGATATAAAACTATTCAAATGCACCACCGAATCCATCTGGCTACACATGGCTCTTTTTCTCCAGGTACTTGATTCTGTCCCTCAGACTTTCTAGGGAGGAACTATTTTATCCATTTCTTGCAGAAGAATTCCAAACCAGCTCTCATTGTGGCCTTTGAAAACTGTCACATGTAATGAACTTGTGAGTTTTAAGAAAAGGAAAGTACACAATGGTAAGAATAAATAAGGCAGAGACTTTGCCAAGCAAGGTTTTGAGATGTATTTTGAAGGAAATTAATTTCTTCTAAACTCAGTCTACTAATAACTACAGCAACAGGGAAAACACAGCCAATATACCACACCTCAGTTTAGTAAAGTTTACTTTTGTGGCACTTGGATACTGATCTGGTTTCAGAATATCATCTTAGAATGAATTAGCTATAGTAAGACTAAGACTCTTCATTTTTCCCTTTTCTATCCTCTGCAATCAGCCACCTGCCAATAAGAGAAAGGGACTGGCAGCAGTCTCCTTTAGTAACATATCCAAGACTCTGACCTTACTCTGTGATATGAAAGAGGCAGTTTGACCAAGGGCAACTAAAGGCACTCAACGCTGGTGCTGCCTCACTGTGTTGCCACTAGAAACATTAACCACACTTCATGTATGTGATACCTGTTATAAAAATCTTAACACTGCCTGATTTTTGTGTCTGGATTTAGCACTCACTTATGTATTATATTCTCATTAAGTAATTTATTATTTACAAATTCCAGATATTGCCCGATATCAGGAAGGAAGAGGAAGCTGCTTAACGGTACTTGCTGTTGGCATTTGCCAAACTGGCACCCACAACAGGCAAATACAGGGATTTTCATCAATCTGTCTTCTCTTTAAGCATGATGCTCTCACTACTAAAAAAGCCCTCAATTATGCTTACCTGGTTTTCACATCTACAGGGATTTCTTTCTTGATACTTGTAAGCACTTTTTTAGTTTTCTGTTTTACTGGGACTACTTCATTTTCAGGTTTTTCTGCTGTAACTTTTCCCTTTTGCTTTTCAGGTTCCTATAGAAGACATAACAACACATGAATATTCATGAAAAGCAAAGTCCCTCTTGTATCACAACACACATAGTATAGATAGGGCTGAGGGAAGAATGCTACTATTGGAAAACATGAGCCTTTTTGCAGCACTGAAGTTCTCTTTTTACTACTTAGTGAGTTTACTTATAAAATGTGGTATCTGTTTTTTTCCTATTTGGAAAAGTAGAAATCAAAACGGCAAATTAATGTGCTTCAAGCAGATCTGATGCTTGCAAATACACAGCTCCTTCAGCAACGGCCTCTGAATCTACTTAGTAACATGCTAGCTCTGTCTTGAGACCTTTACTGCATCTGCTGTAAAACAGTCCAGGCCACCTAAAACACTCTTCAACAAAGCAAAGAATGTGAGCAACTTAACCATTCAATTTATTATTTTCTTTAACCACACTTTCAAGACTTTCTAAATACACGTATACTCTCAAATAGTCATCCTGAAAAAATCAGTGGTGATTTTCAAGTGACAACTTACTAAACCATAACCTTTAAAATGTATCACATGGATTTCTTCCCTCCCTTCCCCCGCTACAATCCCGTCTTTTCCAAAGTTCAAATTTAAGGCATTAAAATTTATTCTTAGTTTTCTTCTCTTTGCAATTACCTCTTCTTTGTTTAGTCCCACTACACAAACCGTAGACTTAGTTTGTTACCTAGAAGCATGTGAGCCAAATGATTTAAATAAAGGTAGAGGTACTGTATAAACTTGCTGACAAGTTACCACCACTGATCTGACCCTTTGTAACTGACAAAAGGCATGGATTTAGCATACACCTTAATTATTGAGTGAAATTAGTGCCTATACTTTGACATTTTATTCTGCAAATAGAATAGGCCAGGAGTGTGCAGAGAAACATTTGCCACAATGCTGCTGGCAGCTTTTCAAGGCAGTCACTCAGGCATTTTCACTCCTATGACTACATGACTCAAGCACGTTTGCACTCATAGGGGAGCAAATTTGATAGAGAAGTGAAGGCAAGGATTGGGAAAGATGTTTTTTAATTAATATTCTTCTTTGTTAGGTACTATACGAAAGCTGAGGGGGAGGGGGAGAGACTGCTCCTACTCCAACGGGTGACACACCAGCTACACAAGGGCCTCCTTTTTGAGCAGAGCTGTACCTCTTTGAGAAGTGGTTCTGTATCTGGGTTGGAGGTTTCTGTTGTGGTTGAAGAACTGTCATCATCTGCTAAGGAATCCTTCAGCTCATCTTCTTGTTGCTTTCCTTTCCCTCTTCTGTCCTTTTCTTCCCGCTTCTTCTGTGGCTTAGCCTTGCGCTGAATTATTTTCCCTTTTCCTAGGAAGACAAGGATGCTTCAGATTCTCAACAGCAACAGTTTAGTTCCCTTCATTTCAGAGGCCAACCCATGTGATTAAGCCTTTGAAGTTTGTTGCCTGTTAGGACACACGAACCACTTAACTGGCCCTTCACACAAAATGTGAGCAAAAGCATCTGGAGCAAAAGGATCTGAAGAACCGTAAAAAAAACAATGTCATTTATGCTCCTGAGCTGTACTCCCATTGCCTCTGTGAATGTGGGCACCTGGCTGCCTATAATTCTTCTCTGCTCTGTTCCTGGCATTCCTTTTAAACACCACAGAATACAATTTGACAGCTTAACCATGTAAGATTAGATTTAAACAAACATCAGAAGTTGGCACAAGCCTTATCATCCAAGCAAATGAAGAACGGAAATCATCATCACACTTGTCATTTAAAAGCCCCACAAAATAACTTGAAATAAGACTAGTGTGAATGAGAAAAATCACTAATACTATTTGTCTAGCAAAGAGGTAAAAAAACCAAACACCAAAACCCTGAAAATCTCTCACCCAAGTAAGCTTTCTCCTCTCGACATATTTTATTCTTTCAAAGTGGACTATTCTAAGAGATATGACTAAGCTGATTGTAAAAGAGTTTGGCTTGACACATTAAAATGTTACTGTATCTCAAAGTAAAGAAAACAATGTATTAAACATTCCAAGGAATGTTTGATCAATTTTCTTGAAGCAATCTTCATATAAATAAATAAAGCTACTCGAACAAGTCATTACATTTTTGTGATCTCAAGTTAACTGAGATGTAGCACAGTAGAAAGTCAAAATGCAGAGTTTTAAGAACCTCCAAGATCAAGTCAAAAGTCCTGGCTTGCAAAACAGGCAGGAATTAAAAAGTCACCAAAAAAAGGCACATCAATACTGAGCAATTGTGCACGTGTGGAGTTTTCATCAGCTTACCACTCCCTGTTGCTATTCTCTTACAGGATGTGATCTTTTACAACATTCTTATGTCTTTTATTAGATGCAATATATGCCTTTACCCATAGGATCTTTCTTTGATACTGCCCTTCAGAACAAGTATTCCCATTTATGAGCCACACAGTGCTTACATACAGCCTCCTGGACTGACTTAACCGTTCACTGAAGACTCAATCAACCTGTGCTGGCTGAATAACTGGATTCAAACTTCTCAGTTTTTTATCAGCACAAGTTGGAACTTAGACTGGAAGCATCATGACAGCTGCCATATTTATTTGGGAAAATGGTAAGGTTTGTATCAAAACAGAAATTTGCCTTCAGTACTTTGGTAAATACCAAACCAAAGACATATCGAAAGGCAGTGCCTTTAAAATTTGGGGTTTTAGTACATAAATACACTGTGTTTGGTAACAGGAATAACAAAAATACTAAAAATAAAAATATTCTTTTTAGCATGAACACAAACAGATCTGTAAATACAAGTAGATCTTTTTATGGAAATTTTCTAAAAGACTGCTTCCAGTATATTGGGGGCATTCTAGATGTGCTTCAGAAGTCCTTGTTCCAAGATTTGCTTCAAATGTCTACATTCGGGATTGCTAAACAGTTTGTGTTCATCATTAGAAAGTCTACTTAAAATGTTATAATGGCATTAAAACATAATGTAAAGCAGCTGTTTAACAAAAATCTAATGCAGCCTCTTCAGCAGTCAGCTAAGGCCCAAGTATTAGGAAGCTGAAACAGAAGACTATAGAAACAGGAGTCCTGCACAGGATCTTATGACAGACAGGTTTAGTCCACAAGCTGCTGCTTCTGCAAATGTTTGTGACTAGTTCTAACTACTTATCTAAGACAAATATCAGTGAGTGTACATAGATGCAGACAGAACTTCCTCTATGGTTTTACATTTTTAAAGAGGGCAAATAGAAATGGGCACACTACATTATTTGGATCAGGAATATGCTTTTGAAACCAGACTTAGTACTTACAGCAGCATCACAAAACAGCACAACTGCAAGAGCTGGTTCCTTCCTAAGGTGAACTAGAAATGGAAGATGTGCTCCAGAAGGACTCCCAGCTCTTTCAGGCATTCAGCACACAGACTGGATCAGTCCACTGCACATCTGCTCAGATGTACCCCACGAGGACACTGCATCCTCACTACCAGACACTTTCCTTTCCAGGGCTCCAGCACTGTATTGTTTGCCAACACAGACACCATCCATGAAACCTACCTACAGTCACATCACCTTCTGGAATCCCATTTAGCTCTTACGGATTAAGTACCTGACAAACTGGTAGCAATTCTCTCGGTTCACCCTACCACATCCCTTGTCGAAACCAAAACCAAACCAGCATAAGTAGCATATTTCAGCAGGGTCCCAAAGCCTCTCATCACTTCAGAGTCTCCACTTTTTAAGTCCAAATGCACCATAACACCTGCTCTGAGCTAATTCAGAACTTTCTGCTCATTACCACTTGAACAGAGTGAAGCTTTCCTCTGTGGTGGTGGGTGACCACACAGTGTTTATACTCCTTCCCATGATTAATTTTCTTAACTTTATCTCTAATTAGCAACACAGTATCAATACCATTTGTCTACAACACTGTTGGTAGCAAAAGTGAACAACAACTAGAAATAAACACATTAAGACTAAATCACATAACTGTACAACACAACTGAAATTCCCAATACAAAAGTAATGATTAGAAGTTCTACTCTAAACAAAATGTTCACGAAAGGAAATAACTGACATACAATTTCAAAAGTCTAAACATATCTAATATATAAAAATCATTGTATAATTTATTTTAAGCATTATTTTAACACATTATTATGTGTTAAATAATGTATTTAATACATTTTAAATACATAATTTAATGTATTTAATACATTATTTTAAGCACTAGGCAATTGAAAATATGGATAATCAACTCCAACTGAATTAAACCTCACACAAAAATGAATGTAACGTATAGACACAGGTGCCATATGCTAATTTGCTGACCACCTGACATCAGGGATTTTCTACAACTGCAAGTCTGGGCATGAAGAATTCCATTCCCAAACAATACCACAGGGGCTTACCCATCTGGCTCTTCCCCTCTTCCTTTTCTCCTCTCCTTCCACAATACACTTTTCCTTTCCTCAACCCCGAGCCCCAAGTACAAATAATGGAGGTGGGAAGGATAGATGCAAACCCAAAGGCAAAGGAGTAGCAACCAAAAAGCATCTTTCTTCTCCAAGAGATCAGATGTTTAGATATTCAACAAAACATTCCAATATTTTTTGCAGGAAGAATGAGAAGCTAGGACAGTGCAAACTTCAGTGCCATGAAGTAACAGAAGAGTTCAAGACACAGGCACACACCACAGGACAGGGAACTGCAGAGAAGTTATTGCTTTCCACACTACGAAAACATGACCTTTACAGTTGATTAAATCCTGTCCTGTGGCTTGCATAACGAATCATCACATTAAAGCAGAATTGTATCATTACCTTTGCTTTTTGCTAGTGGAGAGGGGGGCTGCTCTGTAAACACATCAGGGGAAGGGGATTCTGGGTGGTCAAAGTCTTTTTCCATAGTTTCTATGAGTCCAGTGAGATCTGAATCCTCTGAGCTGTGCCTTCTGCTACTGGCACATTCACCATGAGGTGGGCTGAGAAGCGGGAGCTGTGGCAAAGCACTTTCAGTCTGTTGCTCTTGCTGCTGGGGCCCAGATGCTGGAGGTTGCTGGAGGGGCTGCTCTGCCAAAGCTGGTGCCTGCTGCTGCATCGGCTGCTGGTTCTGCCTCATCCCCTTGGCTCTTTTGCCTGCAGCATGAGTCTGAGCTGTGGCACCTGAATCCAAAGTAAAGGAGCCCGTTCTGTTCACTGACTGCATGGAAGCTGCTTGTGGAGAAGTCCTATTAGGTAAGCTTGAACTGTTTTTTGATTTGATGTTTTCAACATCAGGTGCATTTCTATTGCTGTGAAGATGTGCTGTTGCATTGCATTGTTTATGATTCCCTGCACCAGATCGTGAAGA
This sequence comes from Calyptomena viridis, assembly GCA_013390005.1. Taxonomy (NCBI): domain Eukaryota; kingdom Metazoa; phylum Chordata; class Aves; order Passeriformes; family Eurylaimidae; genus Calyptomena; species Calyptomena viridis. Next base: position 51,477 of record WEIV01018174.1, read on the forward strand.
TGAACTGCCTGCTCCATAGATCCCTCTGGCTGAATTGTGATTAGAATCCGATCCAAGCGTATTCAAGCTGGAAGAATAACACGTGTTTAAACATACTCTACAATGTTTCCATTCTTCACCATGAAAAGAGAATCATTATATCCAAAAGAAGCCTGGAACTACACTGTTCTTGGCATATAACCAGCCTAAAACTTGTTTGACAAGTCAGTAGCTTTCACCATTTCCTGTTCGCTTGCTCACTGTATATAGGAACAAAACCACAGTAAAACGACAGTCAATATATACATTAGAGGGGACACTGAAAGGAGAAGACCTTTAGTTAACTTAGGACACCAAAGGTAGGAACTTCTGGTTTGTAACTTTTCTGCAGTCTGTACCTTTCACTTTTGAGAACATTAACAGGAAGCTTGGCAGGGTTTGGTTTTTGGTGGGTTTTTTTCCCTTTACTTTTTTTTCCAAAAGAAGGATATTCCTCACAATCACGAAATTCATCTTTTAATCTGAGACATCTTTTTATAAGTAACTGGGAGGATCTTTATTCATTCACCTGTTCTAAAGATCAGTACTTTTTTACTGCCCTAGTAATTAAAGAGGAAATAAATGGGAAAAATACCACACGAACCCCAAACATTTACTTACTTTCCCTCAGATGAAATTCCAACTATTCTCCTGAGATCAAGTGGCCTTCCCATATCAAAGGGAGGGTTTGAGGCCTCAAAGGACAAGCGTCTTCTAAATGGCTCCCAAATTCCTTGAGCTTCTAGATAGGCTGTTCCAATTACCAAAAGAAAGAGTACACTGCAGAGAAAAGAGGCAGTCATCTAAGGAGTTTTCTTAGTTTTGAGCATTTTAAGGCTAATGAATCTAATCACACAGAACATGTTTGGATTTTGTACCGAAAACACTGAAAATTGCATCCAAACCACAATTCTGATAGAAACACAACACTCAAGTGTAGCATCATTCGCACATCACCAGAACTGGTTACTGGAAAATAGATGTAGGTTTGACACGCAGTTTCCAAGATTATTAATCCAAAAGGAAAAAAAAGTTGGACTTGAAAACCTGGAGCCACAAGCATGGTAACCATCCAAATCAACAGTGATTTAGGGAAGACAACAAATACCACCTTATCAAATTAAAAACCAAACTGTATTAACTCCTTTTGTTCACCCCTAGAAATTGAGGATAGGTTTGCAAAAATACGGAAGTTACTTTAGTGGCAACTAGCAAACCTGTACGTGATAGCATCCTAACAAGTTAGAGGTTGTCTATGCACAGGAACCTTACAATATTACAGAATATATTAGGAGTTTTCCCTAGTTTGCTGCCAAGAATGATGTCTGTACTTGTAGGAAAAAGACACAGTAAGGGAAGGGACTAGTATTCTCTATTCTTTCGCTAAAAGTCTAATTAACAAATACAGTACATATAAAATTATCCATGCAAACTACCCTTTATGAGCTGACAAGCATTATCCACTCTGTCAAAGAACTAAAAAGAAACTCAACCCTACACATTTCTAGCCATATATACAGAAGAAAACCACACAAGTACTTACTCAGCACTTTAAGTAATGCAGTTTTAGTGAGGAAACAAAATTTCCTAAGTAACTAAAATTTTTCTCTTATTTAGGAAAATGTAGTTTCCTCATTAACACTGCATTACTTAGGAAAGTGCTGAAGAGTCAAGAAAGAAAATGAAGTGGTCTGTAACTTTATCTTCTCACATACAAGAGGTGAGCAGGGACACAGGATTTATAACCTCAGAATTCAAATAAATAAAGATAGGTAGGTAGATGTACTATGGAAATAGTGGAATTTTCACCTCATAATTCAACCAGACATAATGAAAGCACATCTATTTGCTGAGGAAAAAAGCATTAATATGCTGCTATGTAACCTGTGAGAATGCAGTGCTGCAAATAATGCCCTTCAGGTTCTCAGAAATCCCATTATTAGTATCACCAGTTGTCTGTCACATACTAGCAGCAGCAATGTTAAATTCATCCAAGGCATCTGCTAAGCTCATTACAGTCACTGCCTCATATCTCTCTGAAGCACAATACTCCAGAAGGATGCTTACATTTCTACAGGAATTCACGGCTAGCAGTGCTTTAATACCTAATCTGATTCAAGTTTGGCATATTTATCAGAAACTCTACACATTACCAGGGCTAACAGAAGTATGGATCTCATTTAAGGAAATAGCTCAAGCAAGAAGAACATTATTTTGTCCTTGGTCTGAGCAGAAAGTCAGAACTCCTCAGCCTTAAACTGTTCACACTCAATCTATAGGAGTGTTTATTAATTTCTTCTCCTTTTTGACCTTGCCCTATTTTACTTTACACCAATTATAGCATGTACTGAATATGTATATGCTTCTCTACAACCTGTATCCAAGCAGCAGTAGTTCGTGCCCGTATACAAGTAAGAACAAAACGTACACACACTACCTCATTATTCCTGAGATGATTATGTACAGTGCCAGTTCCCAGTTGGGCCTGGGGAGCGCTTCTGCACACGTTGCCAACATGTGATATGGAAGCGATGCATTCAAGATAAATACAAATTCAGAGCCTCCCGCAGTGATGAATTTTAATTCACGTATGACTCTGGAAGCAGTGAAATCTGGTGTAAACCTGAAAGCAAAGTAAAGCACATTAGAACTTCTCATATGAACAGCACGAAAGTTTGAGGCAACTTTTATGACTGAAATTCAAAAAACACACCCAACCTTACAACTCAACTCCATCAATTACCACACAGTCTAAAAATACTTGAGTATCTTTCCAATACTTCAAGATGTGTTTGACTCTGTTCATGAATACCTATGCTTAACACATCTGATACTAGATTACTCCTGACATACCAAGTGAAGTTACATTACAATAAATTTCAACTGAATCTGTTAAAAAAGCTAGGAATACACCAAAAATATAACAGCAGCTCTAAGTAGGCAATGGAACTATTACACTAGCTATAATTTTTAAACACTTCAACTTTAAGTCACAAACCTGTGCCTTTTCAAAATCATCGACACTACATCACAATCTTATCATAAACTAAGACTGCAGAAATATTGTGCAAAAATGTGTGAAGTTTCACTGCCTGCAGTATTTTGTACAACCACATGCAGAACAGAAGCATCTTCTGAACTTTAATTTAGATTCCATATTCTGAACAGTTACTCTTACATCAAAGTACTGTTAAACAATCAGTATTTGGTGCAGAGATCTTTCACAATAAAAACTGACAGAATTACATAATTATAATCATTAAGGTAACAGACAATATATTCAAGACTAAAATACTCTGCATTACAATAACAATCTTAGACTAAAGGCTCTTTTCTACATACTGCAATGCACCAAATGCACCAAAACCATATATATATCTAGATCCCATGCGCATTCACAACTAAAATGAAGGAAATGTATAAAACCCCATATAGTAACATTATTCCAACTCAGTAAGTTATACTGACTGGATAGCAAGAGAAGTAATACTCTAGTCAGTTATGAAAACACAACATCACAAAAACCAAAGTGTTTGCAGAAGAAAGAAAAATGTCATGGTTGTATAAAGTCATATAAAATACCCAGACAGTCAAAGCTTCAGTAAAAAGCCCTTAGAACTTAACCAAGAGAGTTTTCCTCTAAAACAAAATTAAAATCCCAAATGTAAGACTTCATTTAGATTTAAGAAAAAATACTTACAATATGACAATGTCTTTAGAGGCATTGGCACTTAGTGCAAATTCCTGACAGTTAACTACTTTAAATCCATATCCTTCACATGTATAGCCACTGATTTCCATTGTCTTCACATGAATCTGCAGCTGTCCTGTATTTTCCACTTTAAATGTTCTTCTCAGTGTGAAATTTGGTTCTTTGTATTTCATTTCTAGAAAAACAGCAGAAAGTGGTTAATGTTATGCTAAACAGATATCCTTTGCTCTATTCATATTCTACAGCAGAAGAGAGTGCTGTCAGCATTAGAGCATAAGGGGACTAGTAAGGCCCATGGAAATAAACTTTAGTAACCTGTAGGAACGTATCTCTGCAGCAAGATTCTCACTGTCAAGTTAGGGCACTTGTACAATTCCAGAGCCCTCTAATTCATCAGAGAAAATACGCAAACCTTGGAACCTCTGTGGCACTGCTGCCTCACAAAAAATCATCTGAGTTGTAAAGTTCCTTGATGTACTGTCTAATGTTGTGGCATTCTGTGAACAGTCCCAGCAATTTAAGAATTAAAATTGTTGATTTTTTTTCTTTTGGTGTCTTAAAAATAAAAATCCATGGCTTAGCTACACATAATTTATAAGTAAAAAAATCCCTAAACCACAACATGCAAGAGGTAATGACTAAACCTTTACTTGAAGTTTTGTTATCCATCCATCAAAAAAAGCAGAATAATCTCAGATAATAATTAACATGACACCTCAGAAATATGTCTGGAAAACTGCAAAGTAGCAAAGCAGATTTTAACACCAGATACAACTAAACCTCTTCTACCAGTTCCTTTGGTAATACAGGTAGCCTTAGTTCTCCTCTGAGAAGCAAGCCTGGGGCTACTGGGCAGAAAACCTCTAATCTCACAGTACAATCTGGCTGCGATTTAATTTTCATCAAGGAACATACCCAACCTTTTTCCCTGTTGGCTAAGTTACTGAAGGTTGGTATCATTCTGAAGGTGTGAGGAAAAAAAAATATACAGAAGTTGTGCCTGTAATCCAATTCTTCTTAAATTTAGGAATTAAGAGATTATGCTAGTAAATATACCAGGATTTTCACCTCCTCTGTCTTGAATTTTAGTCGACAAAAGGCTTCTGTTTCATCCTTCCTAGTTTTTATGTTAAAATGAAAAATGTAATGTATTTTATGTTCTGCCTAAATAAAATAGCAATTCTAACATATTTAAAGGAATTAAATTTCTGGGGCACTAGAACAGGGGGAAATTTTTCAACATATTTAAAATTTTACATGTAAAGTCTAATTTCTTTTCTCTTCAGCATATTAACTCAAGAAGTACTCACTTTCTGAACAGTCTTTTAATAATGCTTCTGTAATTTTAAAGCGTAAAGAACTTCCTGGACCAGGAGGCTTGCCTGCAATCTTCAAGCTCTCAGTTGTTCCTTGTCCTTGTACCATTATGGCATCTATTACAGTCAAATTATTTCTGTGTACAAAAAACAATGGGAAACATTCATAAAAACTTCTCTACAAACTATGAAATTATATTCCAAATCTGAAGAACAAAAATATAACCAGTTCCACAGATAATTCTCCACAATATGGAGGTAAATACTGGGGGTCTCAAAACTAGTGTTTGCAAGACAAAGGCCTAAGAAATCCCAGCATACACAAATACGAACCTCAATAAGATACTAGTTAAAATTTGCATCTGTTATTAATGAATCATACCTGATCCAAAAATGAAACAGTTATTCAGAGCTCTTTACTAGAAAGACTGAACTTACATTGTGGCTTCATCTTGCAAATGGCATCTATAACTAGAGTCTCTACTTTCAAAACAGTGCAGTGTGTACTTAAGAAACCAAGTCTTCCAGTATAGGTGGGTGAAAAACTGGACATGAGCTGGCAATGTGCACCTGCAGCCCCTAAAGCCAATTGTGTTCTGGGCTCCATCAAAACCAGCTTGGCCAGCAGGTCAAGGGAGGTTCTGAAGATGTCCTCTCTCATTGCAGGGGTGTTGGACTAATGACCTTTAAAGATCTCTTCCACCCAAACCCTTCTGTGATTCTACGATAATAGAGGATTACATATTTATATTGCTGACTATGTACTGAATACAGTTTAGCAACTGTAAAAAAATTAAATCTTTCTGCAGAAACATAGGATTCTACAATTATTCTCGTAAAAACAATAGCTTCTTGATAGCTGATTGTAAGTATGATCTTATATACAAATAAAAAACATTAGAAAAACTCACACTCATTTCAGAACTATCATACCTGATAACAATCAATGATGAAACAGTNAATAGAGGATTACATATTTATATTGCTGACTATGTACTGAATACAGTTTAGCAACTGTAAAAAAATTAAATCTTTCT
>WEIV01018175.1:2087-23210 GCA_013390005.1 Calyptomena viridis
CAGTGATCACACAGCCAGAGTTTTAAACATCAAGCAAGCTTTGCAAATTTGTATTTGTTTTTTGAACTTGCTCACCAGGTCTCGCTATTCTTATATCTAAAACAAGAGAAGCAGCAAAGACACGCAACTACAGCAGGGTTGGGTTTAAACTTTATGTTGAGAAAGTTGTTCCCAATGTAAGGATTTGGATATCCAGTATCTGATACTATTGCTTGGAAACTAAAGCTGTCCACTAGACCTATTTAGGTAATTGACTTCTTTTAAATGATCACATTTGCTCTGCAATGTAATTCTCTGGGTACAGGAAAAAAATCCACTCTTCCTATGTTGCACTACATCTTGCAGTAGAGGACAACTTCAGAAAGCAATTAACAATTCATATCACCTGTAGAAGTTAGTGTCTTTACTTGGATTTTTTGAAAGACCTTGATTTTTGTTAGTCTCAATCTACCTGGTAAGACTGTTACAGTAGCACAATCAGACTGTCTTATCTTAGCTTTGGAACATTAGGTACCTGAGAGCTTATGACAGTAGCAGGTATTGGGGACATCAGAATATTGAGAACATTACTAAAACCTAATCATACCTAAGTGAAGTTGAAGAGCAAGCCTTTTTCTCCATCCTTGCTCCAAGCCAATTCTCAAAATGTTATTTTTCGAGCTCTGCGTAAATATCCATCTCAATGAATACTATTCCAAACACAAAGTGCTGGTACTATTATCATTTCAGTAACAACCTAAAATTCCGAGGAAATCTGCCACAAAAGAATATAAGCTTACCAGACAATGACTGTATTATTCACAGAGCTGTAAGAATTTGTACTGGAGGAAAAAAAAAACATACTGAAAGCTACAATTTTCTCTCCTCACTCACCCGATCACAAGTCAAGCACTGGACTGAGCTTATTATGGTCCCATCAAATATATCAGAGATAACACTCCTGTACTTCTTGCGCTTCTTCCTTTTGGGTGATGATACAGTGGAAACTATAAAATGACAAAAATAAAATGCTGAAATAAATAAAAATACAGTGGATTCTGATTTCCTTCAACAACTTTGTATAATTAGAAGTCACACATATTTAGGGTTATGAGCCAAGCCCTGTTTCCTATTTACTAAATATTTCTTTTACATGACCAGATTATTGCCAGTACCAGTCAATTCAGGTAGATTCCTCAAGCAGTTTTGAGGGACAAACACCAGAAACCTTTGCCTCTGTAAGTGAAATTCAAACTGCCAGTCTTGAAATCTACAGCCCACTGCTACGAGACTCATCTTGGCAGGAATCTCCCAAGAAATAAACTTGGAGAGGAACATTCTATTTGACACTTAATTTGATCAGATCTTCCCAGGAAGCTTTAACCGTGTTGGGCTGAAGAGCTCATACACAAAGTTATTGTATCACAACACTGATGACAGTGGGTTGAAGTAGACTAAATGCACCATTAGAGTTCAGTCTAACAGCAGTTTATAAAAAAAAAAACCAGGTCTCTCAGCCTCTCCTTGTGCATGACAGGCTGCAGTCACCCAGTACCCCTCTGACAGACTCATTTCAGTTTGGCTAAAACCCTCCTGTAATGGTGAAGCCAAAACTGGAGACACCAGTACAGATGCAGCGTCAAAACTGCTGAACAAATTAATCATGAAGGTAAATGACTCAAGTCCATTACATCATTGTCATTCAACACCAATGCTAAAGCATCAGAAGGATAACATGGACATGTTCAGAACTTATTCTGGACAGTCTCTTGAATGATAGAGGATCACAATATTCAAGTTGTATGAGTTTTTGGTTTGTGTTTGGTGCAATGCCTGAAATGTATGTTCCAAAAGATAAGTTTTTCTTAAAGTAATCTACTGTTAAGACAAATAAGGGGAAAAAAATAATCCTTCTGCCCTAAAAGTAAACAGTAAAGTCTAAATATTCTGGATGCTGATAAACACATTGTACTGTGGAGACTGCCAAAAGAAATACTCTGCACTGCAGGGACATTAACAACCATAGAGCAGCCAGCATTTACAGGTTTATCTACAGTGCAGTTATTCATGGCTCCTTAAACCTTAATAGACTAAAATGCTGACTTACTGAACTTCTGCTGAAGAACCAATGTGCTTATTCTCTGAAAAGCATTACCTTTCTTGGTGTACTACATGTACTACATGTACTTACATGTTTCTCCTCTCTGTGAACCAGTACAACTGAGAAAATTGTCTACAAATACTGTTCCATCCTCCCAAAATAGAGGTCAATACTATTTACGCTTTAAAAGAACCAGAATATTGTAAAAATGCAGGGAATGATCTTTTATGTCCAGCTTACATAATGCTCCCTCTCCCCACTAGAAACGGGGGATTACAAAACCCTTAAGGACAACACTGCATTGTTACACAAGACGTAAGAAACACAATGACAACTGTAATACAGAGTAATTCAGTGCCAGGAGGGAGAAGATAAAGGGCCTATACCTTTCTTGTGGACTGGTGCCAGTGAAGAGCATGATGAGAATGATTTTGGAGGACTGTTTGATAGGCGTGTATTCATCCCTTCAACTGATGATGGGGTTTGGGCTGCAGATATGTCATTCATGTGAACATCATTGATGTATTCTGCAATCAATATTTCCATTATTGCATAAAATCTATGAAAAAAATTACTGCAGAATCAACATACACAATGATCATGGAACTTTAACAACCACACTGTCAGGTCACTGGACATTTAGCAATGAAGCACCATTTCGATTACTCTTAAGAACAAAAGCAAAAAACCCACTCTTTGGGAATATCTGAACCCTTACCCACCACAAATTGTTAGCTTTTCAAGGGAATTAAAATTGAATTCAGAACACCTAAGCTGAAAAAATAAACTAAGGTGCTACATTGTCTACAGGAAAACCACCTACTCTATTTGACCTATACCTCTACTATATTCTATAATTCTCTTCCACCCAAATAGATATTCTAAGAATATGACTATTTCAATTGCACATTAGTAACGCATTACCTGAGAATCTGCTGTGTATCTGTACTTTGACAGTTCCTTGATTATTTAAAAATTCAGTTGTCTCCGAAGCAGTGTTTGTGTCTTTCTCCAAGTCTTCCATAGAATTTGTTCGTTTAAGCTTGTTGCTTGGTATTTTTTCTTTCTGCCAGTCTTTGGATGTGACTGAGTTGTTATCATCATCCTGAATTAACATGGTTGTTTCTGCAGGATCCTCTAAGACAGGTTTGAAAATCGTGTCATTTTCTGTTTTATCACAGTTACCACAAGATTCACAGGGCTGAAAGCCTAAGTCTGACTGGCTCTTGTCTTCTTCCATACTCTCTTCAATACTCATAGGCTGGGCATCTTCCAGTTCTACAACTGGTTCTTTAAGTTCCTCATGAAGCAAATCCATGAGACAACGCAAGAATTCTTGTGCATCCTAGGATTTTAAACAAGTTTCATTGCATTATTCCATTTTATTTGGAAGATATTAGAGGTAATTACCAGGAAAAGATACAGATAACTAAAACAAAGCTACAGCTGGCTGGTGAAGAATAAATTCCTGTGTCTCAGGTCTAATGTTCGAAACCGAATTTCATTTCCAGACCACGTATGTTTCCTGCAACCATTTCCTGCATGTCTCAAGTAATCTTATCCTAGAAGTTTCCTCCAAAACATTTCCATTCCCAAAAAAGACTACTTCAACAATGTCAGCAAAAATACTGCCATAGCTCGCTGGAATGATAAACATAACTCAAGCAATGACCAACAGTGTGGTCAGACTCCAGCTTTGCTTGTATTTTGCTTGTATTTTAGGGGCAGTTTTTTTAAACCTTATGCAGCATCTTCAGCAAAGTAACCAGAACCTTGTTTCAGTGGACATGAAATATTTTATTAAAAAGTACTGTGAAGCTACTTAGCCTGTCTTTCCAATTGCATCACACTGTCAGTAAGATTTTAACTCTTATTCTAAAGCCTCAACAAAATTCCCAGACTGTAAGTATTTCCAGAAAGAGCTGTCAAACACTACCAGAAGTCTAATTTGTGTTTGGAAGCATCTTAAAAGCCACCAAATTTCATCAATCAATGCAGCAGCCTGGTGCTGACAATAGAGAATATCTAACAAAGCAGGCATGAGAGAAAACAGTAGTCTATTCTCGGCAACTACTACTGCTTCTATTATCTTCTCTTTTTTGTATTTTGGTTGTTCGTAACACTAATTTTTGCTGTTCAACATTTTCATCCATCATAGCAATTACTTACTAAGTTCACAACTGCTGACTACAAAACTTCCTTTTTCTTAAAAATTACAACTTTCACACTTGAGTGTTGCGTTCAGGTAATAAAAAACCTAGTATGCCTACTTGCTGGCAATCCTTTCTCAGAAAATCCAATGCAAACAAAACCTACCCAAACCTCGAGACAAAGATTAACTGATAAACATTCTTCATTGATCAAAATAACTCCTATTTCTCCCTGAAGATTGGACATGGCTGCCCAACTGGCTGCCCAGCTTGCAGGGTTGGGCAGTAGGACAGTGTTGGTTGTGAAAGACCTGCTGAATTTAAATGATTGCTATGGAACCTCCCAAACATACAACTGAACTATGATCCAGGCATAACCTAAAAAGGTTCTCACTAAGTGTAGCTCTGCATGGAAGAAGACATTTCCATCAGTGCTAAAAGCTGCAAGAACCAAGTTTCTACATGGTTTCTTTTTGGTTATCAATGCTCAATTTCTATTTTTTCAGAAATTCGTGTGGCTCTTAAGAAATTTATGAGCAAATTACAGAACACAGATTACTATTCAAACATTGACTTTACAGCTACATGCAGCATTTGAACATTAAAACATATGTTCTAATCCTCCACTCCACAAATATGAAACATACTAACTGGAACAGCAAAATTCCTTTTAATAAATGCAGATTCCTGGAAGATACTAGTAAGCTTTTCTAATGACAAGGTTTAAATTTTTGCCTAGCCCAAAAGCCTTTCATAAAGTGCTGCAAGCTGTATGAATGCAGCAAGATACTGTATGAAGATCAACTGAAGAATGCCTTTGCTACAATAATCCATGCCTATTTAACAAGTTACCAACTTACAGTTCCCACAACACTGCTTATGAAACACACAATAGGGGTTTTTTTCCAAAAATACTAAATGCAAATTGCACACTGTGTATTTTTGAGAATTTTATTTAAATAAAAATAAAACCTGACTTAACTGTTCAGTGTTCCATTTCTGATGGCCTACATTTGAAGCATATATACTAAAGTTTATATTGCACTTGCATTAAACAAATACAGGAAGTAAGGTAAGGTATCTTAAACATTAGATTTCAAAGTAAGAGAAAATTTATGGCTTAGGCAGATTTAAAAGACATCAAACAGTTTTACCTGTTGAGAGTAGCCTCGAAACATTGGATTAACAGTTTTAATTCCTTGAAATAAACCAGTAGGAACAACAGATCCAGGCCTAAAAGAAGTTTTAGATATATAAACATTAAAAAAGCAAGCATTTAAGTGGAATTTTCCGTCTTTATTTGGATCATAATTTTACCTCCAGCTGAACACCAAAAATATTAATCCTAACCAGACATAATATTGGTATTATTAACTACATGATTTTTAAAAAATCTGTCATCTGACAGAAACTGCATCAAGCCTTTTATGTCATATTCTTTGTCAGAGAATCAGATGACAAAACAGACATACTTTTGGCACTATGCACAATTAATGTTTCTCTACCTTTGTATTTATATTTTGAAGTATTTTCTTAGGCAGAGATAATACAAATTCCATACAAGGAAATAAAACGAATTGATACAACATTGATATGAACTGAAGGACACAGAGAGGATAAAGTAGTTAGGTGTATTTCTGGCATATATAAACATTTTTAAAAGCTTAATGCTTGTTTAGGGCTCATCTAATCCATTTCATGTCAGATCTTTCTTGATACAATTTACATTAATTATTTGTGCATCTTTGGTAGCTGTGGAAAAGAACAGGTTATAATGAGTGTTTGAATCCTGCAAGTTAGTCTTTCCTTCCTTACTTTTTTTTAAGAGAAATTCTGTGATGCACAAAAATAAAAATTAGAAACCTAGGATAGATTAATGCATCCTTCATGACTCTGGAGTCTATTTACCATCATGTCATCCCCAGAATGATGTAATACCTGCTTTTGTGCCAGAGTTCTGTCATCAGCTTGAGGTAACTTTTACAAATTGCCGGTTTCTTGTCTGTTCGGGCCAAGCCTCCGCAGTCCAGAAAAAAGTGTGTCAAAGGTGGGCTGAATAAAAACAAGTTCAGAGTTGAGGTTGTTAAAATACAAGAGAAAATCTGCATTTCATACAGGATTATAAAATAAAGAGTAATACTTTACCTGACTGAACAATTACATTTCCTACATCCTTAAATGGTGCAACCAAGCATTTCCAGGACAACGTCAGCAGTGTAGCCACACTGCTCCTCAAATGTGCTCTGATGTTTGTTAAAGCACAGAAATTTCTAATGGGACTCAAATTCAAGGCAACTCCTAGTAGTTGTCACAAAAGTACACATATATCACTCCAGTAATAACCACCACAAAGTGATCATAGTAAGGTCCATAAATAGCATCTCAAAAAAAAAAAAATCTTTTCTCTAGAATCCCACAGCGCCACAAGATGTGTGTAGGTAAATAATTTATACTTCAGTAATTATTTATGTTTACTTCATGCAGTGTTACCAACTCACACTCTCCTCTCCCTTCAACCTTCCTTTCGAAGTCACAATCCCTCGAGCACATTGGACCTATTTTTAATCCAAGACAGGAGACATCCCAGAATACTCACAAATTCGGCATTTCTCAACAGAGTAATTTCCACATTAGGTGCCTTGTCCACGTCTTTACCTTCTAGAGAGATCTGCCTCAGCTCTCCTCTCCCTCAACACAGCAGCTCAGTGAGGTGTGCCCAGCCCTGCACACTGCCTTGGGCTGCACTGACACGGACACAGGGAGCACATGTGACACGTGCTTAGGACCTGTCCCTGCCCAACCACTGCCAGTGCAAGGAACTTCTGTTTTCCTCTCTTCAGCTTTTGCAGATTTCTCCTTTGTGAACTTGTCTGGTATTCCCATGGAATGATAAAATTTTGTATTCTTGCCATTCCTAGGATGATTTAGCCTAGAATGTCCCAGATGCATTGTTTGTAAGGACTGAATTCTGATCTTCACATGTCTCTTTTTGTGAATTAATGTTTATTCTTATGCATTTCCTTTGATTTTTCCACAGGAAAAAAAATTCTTAAAACGAACAAAAAACCCATAAATTTAGTAGCTTTTTCAGATTTTCTCCTAACTTGTAGAACTGCATGCATTTTTATTTAGGAGGAGTTAGAATGAAAAAACTGAGTGGCCCATATACCGGAATACCTTTTTTCCCTATCAGTGACACACTTGTTTGTAGTATACAAGACTGAGATTCAACAAATACATAACATCTTCCATGACAGGGCAGCCCTTCAAAACCCCTAAGTCCATCTTGAGAAAATGCATGCATAAGCAAACATCAGATTACGTTTACAAAATATTTACAATTTTCCTTACCAGTTGGACAGAGCTTGTAAAGCTGCGTTCATGTAACAAGTGTTTCCAATATTTTTTAATCCTGTTAGACCTGAAAAATAGAATGAATACTCAGCAAGTCTGTTAATCCAATACAAAATATATTAAGGAAAATACTTCCTAGAAAATACATACTAATCAAAATACTTATGGTTACACTTGGGATGCCAATTATAATGCAGAATTGTAACTAAAAGAAACATAGGACCCCTAAAGGAATACAAATCTAACTAGAAGTAGTAAAAAAGTGTTTTGATTTTGGTTGACTAAAATACTTCAGACAAGTAGATTGTATTTTATCCTACTAACTTTTGATGGTTTATGACACCTGCAGATTTTAATTTAAAATACGTTTATCAATACTTAAGCTTTACTTCAACTTAATTATTTATCTGTTCAGTTGCTATGCTGTGTTTAGAACTGCTAATCACACTACCAAAAGGTTCTCAAATATTTTTCTTCTGCCCAAATTCATGCTAATAGTCAGATTACACTAAACATTCAAAACCTACTCAGCATGTAATTATCCCAGAATCAGAATTATAATTACCTGTGATTAGTCTTTTTCTATTCCAATTACATACATTTATACAAATAGACTGCTCAGTTTAGGCTTCCCCACATAATTTATTCTCAAACCTACACTGTTTACTTTCTTTACTGATATCCATGAAAGGTTTTTCCACACACATGAAAGTTACAATTAACACACATTTTTTCTGTGATTAAGAATTATGCTATTCATGGCTACTAAGGTGTTACATTAATGAAGTAATTAATTTCTAAATGAAATTGCTTTTGTATGAGGAAACAGTAACATTTCTAAGCAAACAATCAGTAAGACTTGAAAATTTTAAAAACTTAAAAAACATTCAGCAATTAACTCTGATGGCTCTACACAATTCTTGAAGTATAGGAACTACCCCAGTTGTTTCATTAGTCTGTGGCAGAAAAACAAAATTCACTGAGAAAATCTTTCTACATCTGAAAACCAGTTACTTCTTTTCTTGTGAAGGTATATTCTAGTGTTTCTTTCATCAAAAGCATTTCAAAAGAAATTTTATGAACAAAGTTAACATGGGGCTAAAGACGTTTCTTCCTTTAATTTTGATAAATGTCTTAACATAGTCCCATCATTATTACTGGGAAATTTAATGCAATTGTTTATTATTCCTATACTTGTTACATTCCCCAAAATATGAACAGGACAACAAGATACAAAGATATACAAATACACACATTGGTTGGAGAAACTAACTAGGAATAAAACACATGGCTTAACGATTTAAGGGCAGATGGCAAATTAGTGGGGTGGTGACATATACAGAAAGGCTGTGCCAGACAACAGAAGGGACAAGGCAGGTTTTCTGACCAATGCCAGCAGAATTAGGAGAGGGAAAGCTGGTAGTAGATGAATGAAGGACAAGTGAGTTCCACTGCTGTGGTTTAACCCAAGTCTGCAACTCAACCCCACAGAGCTGTTCACTCACTCCCTCACGGTGGGATGGTGGAAGAATTGGAAGAGTAAAAGTGAGAAAACTCATGGGTTGAGATAAAGACTGTTTAATAGTTAAAGTAAAAGCTGTTCATGCAAGCAAAACTAAACAAGGAATTCATTCACCCCTTCCCACAGGCAAGAAGGTGTTCCGCCATCTCCGGGAAAGCAGGGCTCCATCGTGACTAGTGGTTACTTGGGAAGACAAATGCCCAAATTCTGCAAGTACCCCCTTCCTCCTCCTTCTCCCAGGATGCTAAATGGGATGGAACGTCCCTGTGGTCAGCTGGGGTGAGCTGTTCCAGCTGTGTCCCCTCCCCACTCCTTGGGCACCCCCAGCCCATTCCCTGGTGGCGTGAGGTGAGGCACAGAAAAGGCCCTGACTGTGTGTAAGCCCTGCTCAACAATAACTGAAACATCTCTGTGTTATCAACACTGTTTTCAGCACAAATCCAAAACACAAGCCCATAGCAGCTACTGT
This sequence comes from Calyptomena viridis, assembly GCA_013390005.1. Classification (NCBI taxonomy): domain Eukaryota; kingdom Metazoa; phylum Chordata; class Aves; order Passeriformes; family Eurylaimidae; genus Calyptomena; species Calyptomena viridis. Next base: position 11,663 of record WEIV01018175.1, read on the forward strand.
TAAGGAAATTAACACTTGCCCAGCCAAAACTAGCAAAAAAACCCCCATGCATAAATTACTATAACTTTTTTATCATCACTGATGGAAAACAAACTGCTTTGACATATGCATTGGCATCTCAGAAACAACAGCTCCCAGCCTGATTTTTCTAAGAAAATGATACTTTGAAATATTTTCTTTACCATCAAACACATATATCCTTTTTAGAGTGCTCAATAAGAATTTGAGACTTCTCAGGAATAAGAATTATTATGTTCTCTTATGAAATGAGAAGTTAAGACTTCACTGTTTTGGATTTCATCACTCTCATTTTCAACTTTACACCAGTTTAATATTAGGGTGGGGTAACCTTTGATACCAGAAAGTTTGGCAGTGCATGAAATCAATTATGTAAAGCAGAAAATAAATAACCAAAACCCCATGCCAGAATACTACAGGCTCAGAAAAGGGTTACTCAAATTGCAGGAAAGCATTCAAATCAAGAACCTTTTAGGGTAGGTGAAAACATCAGAATAGATTTTATAAAAATCTACTTTTATCAGTTACTAGAATACCAAGTAACCTAAACAATGCTCCAGTATGCTTTCTTCTTTTTGTTGCTGCTTGCACTACCTTTACCACCACAGCCTCTGCTCTGAAGGTAAGTAAAGATTGTTGCAAGAAAGGTGAAACTAAAGGTCTTAGCTGGGTAGAAAAGGAAACAGTTTCACTTAGAAGAGAACTAGGATACAGCTGGAAAACAGACCTGGAGACATACTCATGCAATGAAGAGCAATAATGTGCTGGATTTTGCATTTATTACCTCTAGTCTTCAATTCATCTTCTTCCACTTCTATATCTAAGTCATCAAACACAGCTGCTAGTGGAATCTTCAGCGTGGGATTACTAGGTATTTTAAAATCCTGATAAAGAGAAAAAGAGAAAAGTATATTTACTTCTATTTATCACTTTTTCTCTTAATTAAGCTTATGTTTAATTTTACCAACAAATCTAGAAATGGAAAATTAGGTGAATGCCATTTGGAATCTCACTGCACATGTAGTAAGAAACACCATGATTCCACAAGTACCCTAAGAAAGTTTATTAAGAAACCCCCATGTTTTTGTTCCAAGATCAGCAGTAACAATGCTGCATGATTTTATAATAACAGCTGAGGAATCAAAACAAAGCCAGGGATAGCATTTCTTTCTCTTGCATAACAAACTAAGCCGGCACTGAGGAGCAGAAGCCATCACACAAAAGTCAGTGTAGGTGTTTTTGATGTGCCACAAGATGGCTCATTACAGCCAATGAAGACAAACTAAACTGTTAGAAGAAAAATGTACAAATAGAGAAACAAAGTATTAGACAGGCAGGCACTTATTGCACGACAAGCTCTTTCTGTGAGCACATAAATAAAAACCCTAAACAAAATGTCTGATAGTCTTTTAAGTCCTACCGATTTTTCTATATATTATACCTGTTTCCTTGGAAGATTAAAGCAGGTTAAGTGTAATAGAACATCAGAAGTCTGAACTCAGCTTTATTTCTAGAATTTCTAGACAACAGAAATTTAAAAAAAAATCCAATGGTGCTGTTCCAATTGAGTTTCTGGCATTTTATGTTAAAATGATCAGTATATGTTCATATTAAATATTAAACTTTGAAGTAAAAATATTAAAGGGTATTTCCTTTTTACATAGACTGAAAAAGTGCCCATCTTTCCAACCTGTGCATCACGGTTTCTCTTCTACTGTTGTATATATGTATCTCAAGCAAAACATATTTAGAAATACTGCACTTCTATTTGTGACCATTTTAACTGAGTTACTTGTCATTTGTATTGTATTTGTAACTACACAAAATATGCAATAAAGAAATAACACTTTTTTTCAGATACATGCATTATTCCAAACAGTTATGCCTAAGAAATTGCAGTGTAACTTTCTTCAAGACAATACTTACCTAGAAAAGATATTATCAGAGTGAACAGTACTGACGCCAGTAAAGACAAACTTAACGCGGAGAAGATAAAAAAACCAAACAAACCAAAACTACACAAACCTTGTGGAAACTTCAGAAGACAATCAACATGCATATTTTAAAATTCTCTGTATAACATCTGCTTTGCTCACTTTTTCTGCCTAACTTGTCTCTAATACTACTGCTTTATTCATTTTCTTACTTTTCAGTTACCGTATTTGTTAATAAATGTGGAGTTAGGAAAAGCTAAACACAAATTCTTGTCTGTGATGCCATAATCATATAGAGCTCTACAATCTGTACCTTACAGCTGATTGTAGATTACAAACAATTAATAAGATGAAAAAAGCATTCTTAGGAAGTATGGAGTACACAGAGGCAGAACAAAAAGCTGGGGAATGTCTCTTTAAAGAAATTTTATGAAAGAAATTAATAGGAAGTTCAGTCACAAGAACAGAGGAAATGTCAGTCTCTCACTTGAGAGAAAACACAGTACTGACTGCACCACTACAGCTGTCTTTGTTTCACTGGTTTAAAAAATACCTGCACACTATTTTCTTGTGCTTGGTGAGGCAGTCTTGCACTTGGTAGTGGAGAATGAGATCCTAATTTTCTGTCCAGGAATACTTCCTTACTACAGGCATAACACCAAACACGGAGTGTAGTAAGGTTGACAGTTAGACAGTGTTTTGTCTCCTAAAACAGAATGAAAACCAAAACTGTGATTCAGAAATCTGGCATAATTAAATACTGTTCTATGCAAACTAGAGCAGACATATTAAAATTCTAGTCTTTCGACAACGGAAAAAAAAAAAGTATGTTAAAATATTAAAAAAGAGCAATTCAATTGCTGAAATTTTAGCACAAACTTTTCAACACTCCTTTTCAGTACAAAGCACTCAAATTAGCAACAAGGCACAATCAGAACTTAAGACACTGTCATATCTGACACACCTCTCTGTAACTACATAAATAAGAAGAAAGCCTATTGTCAGAAGTGCTAAATTCACAACAAACCAGTTTTCCAGGAATGTTTGTCACTGGCCATAATGGGAGCCACCTCCTCTACAATGTTTACAATTACAGCTAATCAAACTTCCATATAGTTGGTTAACATAGGTTGACTTCACTGAAGCAGAAGTTCTCTAACTTTACTTCACTGCTTCAAGGAACTGTATTAGCTGCAAACACACATACCTGGGAATGGGTGGTACTGTGATCAACATGGGATTCACCACAGCCAACATATGTACATCTGTTCTGTTGAGCAAGATATGAAGTACACAGAATTAAAGTGGTATCAAACAGGTTTACAGAATAGGAACATACTGGCAGTTCCTTTAAAATTCACTCAAATTTCAAATTTGAAGAGTCCTCCACAAACCAAGAGACATGCACAGTAAGCATTAAAATAAGTATCACCTAAAGCAAAAAAGAATGCTGCAAGATTTAACTTCTCTCACTGATGGGTAGTGTTAGACAAAAAACGTTAGACATAAAATTTTTGGTCAGTCCTATGTATTCATTCATATTATTGTCAATTATTTTTTACAATTCACAGTTTGGTAAAAGATTGTTATAGAAAACACAAAGTTAATCCAGTGTCTAAATGGCAAAATACTGAATGGCAACAGCCTCAGATCATGACACGTTTATACAAAAATCCCTGTACACCCCTCTCTGCAGGGTCTATTTATCAGAGTATTACTTCACAACTAATTAATTTCTTTAACTAGGAGTTTCCAGCACCACACAGCTAAGAACCTACTACATTCTAGCTGTAACATGCAAAATCATTGTTGATTTTAATCATGCTCATTGCAAATTGTATGGGGCTGAGTTGAGTGTGGAATCTTACAGCTGCCAATCTTCAAGCAAATTTTCATTAATTCCTCATTTGCATGACTCAAAACAATCAACAGGAGAGTACAGCAGGTTATCTTTATAACTCTCTAAGCAAGTTAATTTATACAATGAAGTAGTAGCTGAACGTGGTCAATTTACTATATTAAATAATCACAGGTATTTGTTAAGTTACAGACAGTTAACATGCTGGGATCTCACCAGGTTTTTCTAGTGAAAAGGGTGAAGACAAGATGCCAGTTCATCCAAGAGGAGAAACAGTAAGTGTCCTACTACAACTACAAGACTCTCCTATGGAAGTGCTGGTATGAAATTTAGTTTTTCAAGAACAGTCTAAGAGCTCTATGTGAGAAATAAAAAACATGTTTTAAGCTTGACAGCATTTTGCCACCTGCCAGGTTGATGCATCCCTGAACACCTCTTCCTACTCCCAAGAGGGTTTTTATATATAATTAAACCTCAAGACATCTAACAAAAGACATTAAACACTGTTTCTTTCTCCCTTCATCTGTTACTGACAGAAGGGACAAAATAAACTGACCTTTTTACCATAATCCACTTGAAAAGACACTAATGAAGTGGATTTTTAAAAATATTCATACATACACCTAAAAGTTGGCATCTTCCTGACAGTACTTAAAGAAATGTTACCAAGAAATGAAGTCAAGCCTACAGGGCAAAATTTCAAATTCTGGAAACAGCTCCAAGTCTCAAGAACTCACAAGACACTTTAAAAACTAAGTTAGCTGTATGCTTCTATATGCTTTCCAGTTGGGGCAACATTCTTGGATTGGTTTTGCGTTTTGTTTGTTTTAGGTTTTTTTTTAATACAGTAAAAATTATGGGGTTTGGTAAACAGCACAAAGGGTAAGGCAAAAGCACATTTAAGATAGGAGTATATCCAGGGTAAAGACTGTCAAAAATTTGTACAAAGTATAAAGAATGTTTATACAAACTTCTACAAGTTTCAAAGTAAGTTTTTTGTCTTTGTTTTGCTTAAGAATAAAGAAGTCAGAGTACATATTATTCTGTAAAAAGTCAGCACTTACTGCTAGATGTTATGACTGCAAATGCTAAGAAAGGCTTATAAAAAGTAACTTGAGGAATAATATATTATTTTTTAGATCTACAGACCCAGGGAAAAGATTAAAAAAATGCTTCAAAACTTAGGAGCTAAAAAGCATCATAACTCAAGAAGAAATGCTAATATGCTACCTTCCCTCTTACAAAAAAAAAATCTCTTTTTAAGCACTAGAAATATGTCCCTGATAAAGTGTAAATAATTTTAAAAATAAAGAACTGTAGAAGTGTTGCTTTTAAATAATAACTTAAATAATTTCAACAACTTCATTATAGGTGTTACATAAAAAAACCCCCCAGTATCGACTTTATTTACAGATTCCTAGAAAAGGATCCTGCTGTGGAACAACAGAACAACTTACCTCTAAGCATGCCCAAAGGTTGGGTCCTCTGACTTTACAGTCTTGACAAGTGCCCTATTGAAGTTAAACACAAAAGCAAAGTATTACTTCATTTACTTACACCAGTAAACCACAACTTCAAGACAAAACCAGAGAAAATACTGTAAAGCTTAGTATCAGATGAGTAATTTTAAGACCAAAAAATGGGTATGTTGATAACCAACCTAACTTCTGATTTGCTACACATAATCTCAAGAACAGCATATTTTTCTACTAAAACCTCGGGTCTGTCTCTGAGTTATCATCTTAAAAAAAAAAAATGTTTTTCTAAGTAAGACAAAAACATATATCATATTCCATAATTATAATAATCTTCAAAATTGGCCTTTCCTGTAAATTTAACATAAAAATAAATGGGAGTGATAAAACTTGTGGTAACTGCATATTCCCACTTGCAGACATTACCTGCAAAGGTTCACACAAAAAAGATGCAACGTTATAAAATGCTGTACTTCTCAGCAGCAAATTAACTGTTATACTTGTCAGATAAAGAAATTTAGCACCATGGACACAAAAGGTTTGACTTTTCATCACCTTTTAGCTACTAAAACAGGTTACAAGATCCTTCTTTGTTCCATTTATTAACACTAGCTTAAAACCAAGAGTTTGGGCAGGGGCAGTTTCTCAAACTGTGGCTTTTCTATTAAAAAGAGAACTGTTATCCAAGTAAACTTCAGCATAAATTTCTTTACTACAGCTTCTATTTGAAATCAAGTCAGTTGTACTATATTACATTAACATTCCAAATAACTAAATGCTGCAATGGCAATGAAAATAAAGTTCAGCGTGGTGCTATTTTAATGCATTAATGTTTCCATTAAAACATCACTTGCTTTGGAAAACACTGCTGGCAAAAGCACTCTAAGTACTGAAATAGTTTTTCAGCTTCATCAAGTCCATAATTCTTCCTATTCTTTGTTTAAACCTAATATTTCAGTAGAGAAGATTTTGCCCATTTTAACACTTAAATGCATTCTGTAACTAATAACACATTAAAATAGCTACCTAAAATAAGTGACCAGTTAACAGTGACAGGAAAAAAGTAAATTGCTACAACTCACATGAGATTTCTGTATCAACTCCTCTTTTGTTATCTCACCAACTGATTCCAAGTGTGGGCAATTGCTGCCTGGTGACGACATTTCAGAAGTTGGATTTTCTGAGATCCCGTAGCTGGAATTTTCAACACCAGAAAAATTGTTGTTGAATTTTTCTTCACCTGTCAGCAGAAGTAAGAATGAGTAAAGCCCAATTCCTTACAGCAGGCAGCAATGTTAGATATCTAGTATGCAACATATACATAACTTTTAAAACAATGTGCCTTTTAAAAGTAAGTTAGTATAAATAACTTCATTAACAGCAAGACACTCTAATAGCCCAAACTAAACCCTACTGACTTCTAAAATGAAAACTGCTACTTGTAGGGCATAGACTAACAGAATCCTGAATGGAGCAGAGGTAATTTGGATTAATGATTTAACTTCCTGGACCCTACCAGAGCACCCCAATTACATAAAAATTAGAGTTTTCAAGCCTACCTAGAACTGAGGGTGGCTTAGACTGTATATTCTGGGGGATCTTTGCAACTGTGCTGAACTGTGCTGAAGCTGGCAAAGGCTAAACTGCAGAAGCACAAGACTTGCTTATCAAAGGTAAGGAAACTTGATATTGGTTTTATTTATTTACAAAGACACATTCTAGACTCAGACATACTATATATCAAAAGCAAACTGAAACTTGTAACTCATGTAGCACCGAACACTCAGTGATCTTTTATCTTGTTCTCTCTGCCCATCTAAGGTCTCTGATGCAGACACAGAAACTCATCAGAAATAAAGAATGCTAAATACAATCACTTTGTCATTACTATTTTGATGGTTGCATAGAAAGCTATGGTGTTTTACAAAGGGAAAATAGAAAAATAAACTGTAACATTCTTTTTCTAGGAATACTCCAAATGACTCATGCAGAACCACCCAATAACCTTGCTCAGTTTGTCACTTAAACAACTACTATTAATGTCTCAATCTCTCTAAAGGCTAAGAAATCATTAACTTTCTTTACCCAGTTATTATCTGGCCAACCTACCACTCCTTTATCAAGACTTCCAGCTACACTTCCATGCTAACTCAGTGATGCACACTCCTGGACCTGTTTGCAGCCTTTAGCACTGTTATCAACATCTCTTTCCACTTTGCCTGTGTGCTTTGGCAGCTTTAGGTTTGTTCCTTCCACTACACAGCCAGTCACTTCTTTGAATATTAAATAACCTATGGCTTCAACATGCCCAGGGGGCATCTCAGACACACTTCTTTAGTTTATTATCTTTGACTTATTTTTTACTTCCAATGCCTTGCAGTAAGGTCCCTTTTGAATCAAGAGTCATTTCAGTCCCCTTTGGTCATCGAAAGCTTTTTCTATGTGTGTCTGTGTGTTAAAATTTTTTTTTATTCCTGTGAACATTTTTATACAAATAACATTATTAAAGCATTATTTATTATTTATGTAGAAATAATACATGATACTTTATATAATGTATTATATACATGTATGTAGCTACCTGCATATATAAATGTAAATATATTCTCTTTATATTTAAACAAGTACTTATCTATAAATGATACATTTATTATATACAATATGTATATACAGTCTCAAGTATGAGTGTGTATTTTTCAGTCTTTTTTAATAGCTTTTTAACAGCTGTTCAATAAAATATTTCAGAACTTACCTCACAAGACCAGAAATACTACAGCAAATTAATACTTGGAATTTTTTTCTAGATGAGGTCTAAATTTTCTTCCTGGACCAGTGGCAGGACATTTTTAAAAAGCACCACTACAAAACATAAGCTTCAGCTGCAGAAGTGCTGCCTCAGTTCAGTGACTGTAATCTATATGCACTACTACTGAAAGACATTTCAAATAAGAAACAGCTTTTCAGGCCAAACCTCCTGAACTTCAGATTAGCAATTCCTCTTTGAACTGTAAACTTCCTTTTCATAACAGAAATGGAACATGAATGCAAGTTACATCTTGTACTTTTGCAAGGTTTCTTGAAATGTTAAAAAGGGACAAATGAGTTTTAAATAAAGCTCTGAGAACCTTAAATAAATTCAGTGTGAATTAAAGCTGATTTAATACAAATGCTTCAGAAAGACTGATATAATGGATTAGTAAAGCTTTAGGCTTAATTTTCTGACAGCAGCTTTCTAAATGCATTATTCCAAGTAATACAAAGGAATAAATGAAGTTGAGACTTCACCTCATGTTGCCAGATCTGCATTTAATGTATTTTAACTTTTCACACCTGGAACTGCACAAATCCAAACCTGCAGTCCTGAACAAATCCAAATCCAGAAGTTCTGCTCATGGCAGTTTGTTTCTTGGTGTAGTCTGCTCCTCTCTCATAATAATCGTCAGAAAGAGCAAAACACGTTCTAACTCATGTCCCTGTGGATGTGGTCCCTATTCCCCTCCATATGGAGAGCAGCCCTTGTGCAAGTCTAGTTATAGATTCTTTACATGTCATTATATCAGCAAAGTTGAATGGCCTTTCCTTCACCTTTTGTTAAAATTTTTACACACCCCCTTCCATCTTGCAGCACTGTGATAACTCCCTGTACTGCCATAACCTTGGTAGCTTAATATATACCAAGCTGCAGTAACATATTCTGTAAAATTCTATGTTAAAGCCTAAAACTGTAAAATTACTTTCAAAAGCATGACTCATCCTTCACCTAAGTCATAGCAAGCCCAGGGCAGCCCCTCCCTTGCTCCCTGTTCTTCCTCCATTTCAGCACTTCCTACTCTTTCTGAAGGGATTTCTTATCTTCCTCTGATGCTGCTGCTCATTATCACATCTGCTTTTTCACCAGCCTCTGCACTGCACTGACCTCATCCAAAAGTGGCTTCTTTGCATTTTCACTGATTTAAAACAAACGAAGAAACAAACAACAAGCTCTCTTGGTCACTTTTGTAGTTTCTCCTGCATGCCACTTCACACTCCTGTCCAAAGCTGGAATACATCTCCATGTCCTCAGTGACACCACAGAACCACAGCATGGCCTGGGCTGGAAGGGACCTTAAAGATCACCTGTCCCAAGCCCCCTGCCATGGGCAGGGATGCCACTCATTAGCTCAAAGCCCCATCCAGCCTGACCCCGGACACTTCCAGGGATGGAGCATCTTTACAACTTCTCTGGGTAACCTGTGCCAGTGCCTCACCCCCCTCACAGGAAAGAAGGTCTTTCTAATATCTAGTCTAAACCTACTCTCTCTCTTTCAGTTTAAAGCCATCCTCTCTCATCCTACCACTACAGACCCCTGTAAAAAGTCCCTCTCCAGCTCTCTTGGAGCCCCTTTTGGCACTGGAAGGTGATACATGGCTTAGTGCATAAATAAGAGTCATACTTCAAAGAAAAAATTATCTTGAAGTCCAGTCTTGGGTTTTTTGTGTTCTTGTTTAGTCTTTTTGTTCACCATGAAAAAAAAATTTGCTCACACGAGCTGTCAAGAGAAATGGGAAGCATAATTCAAAGCATCATGACCAGCAACCTATTTATTATTCAGCAGAATTCCACAGCATCACAGACTTGTGTGGTGACTACCAAGGAAGACCCATCACTCACAGAGAAAAATCCCACAAACACTAAGAGAATTCAACTGATCTTGAAAATTATCTTCAGTTCAAATAGGGAGCCCATTATCTCTTAGAGAAACAAACCAGATTATTAATTCCTTCAAAAATTTTTGAATTAACGCTTTCATCTGCCTTGTTAGAGCAGCTAATGCTTCAACAGATGTGGCAATAAACAAATATATCTATTACATATTCATGATGTCCCAAATATGAAGCCATTTTAACAGACCGTTTTACAGAGTTTAGTAAGGCAATGCTGATAGAAGATTTTAAGAATAAAACGATTATTCTTAAGACATACGAAGGAGCAACTGTGTCTTCATTACAGGCTTTTATTATTTTGCCTGTACAGCTCTTAATGACAGCATATCAAACCAATAAGCTTTAAGTTCAGGCTTCTTAGTTGCCCCCACAGTTATTTTAGTAGTGATGCACTTGAACAATTTCATTTAACTTTTTTTTTTTTAATGGCAACAAAGCAAGAGTGACACATGGTGCTATTTTACACCTGAACACTTAATTACTTAGAACACTAAAGAGGCTGGAACTTCAGTAATTACTTAGCACCTTGGTATTCTTCACACCTCAGGAGAAAACCACCAGCATTCACTCTAAACTGTACGAGCCCACTGAAGCTACAGCCTTACACATATTCAGACTTTTAAGATATAAATTTTTCTATCGGTTTTCTAAAGAACTGTGTTGCTCTTTACAAACTTTACAGAAATTACTTCGGCATAACATACATAAATAACATTGTTACCAAACTTGAAACTCAGTGTGTGGAATTAATCTTCCCAATTTCTGAAACTCCTTTATATCCTGTCGATCCATAGGTGGTTTCGAATTTCACCTCCCATCCCGCTCTATTTTTATCTTTTCTTAGGATATCAACTCTAAACAAGAGCATCTCATTTTTTTTTTTAAAATGACACCACCAATCCCCTTTCTGGTTGAAAACTTACTTTATCTGTTTAGTATAAAGACTGGTATTTTCCCAGTAAATGACAAAAGTATGTTCAGCAAACTGGTGAAAGATACCTGGTCTTTCTCTTCACACACCAAGAGCTACTCACTCAAGCAAGATGCAATTTTTTTAAGTCACTTCCATTAGACTTTTTTTCTGCCATAAAGTATTGTTTCCAAAGAGAAAGGACATCTAAAAAAATTCTTGTGTTGAGGATATATACTCTTGCAAGATTATATATTTTTGATTTTATATTGCCTTTCAGAGCACACAGGCCATTCTTTCATTTCTTTCTGCCACCACTTTAAATCCTAACTATAAACCCCATTAGTTGACCTCTATATTTCTAAGAGGATTTTCCTCACTCGGGCTTTGCCTAAGCACAGGAGAAGCCTACAGTGATTTTCCACTCAGTGATACCCCGGGCTTTTCCCTCGGCTCGTTCCATCCCTCTCACACTCGCGGAGCAAAGAGAATAATTTATCGGTAAATTACTGGTTTTAGGGGGTTGCGCGGAATCTCCGCCACCGCGGTCCCGCAGCCGCAGCCCCCACCTTTACCTGCGGGGCTCGGCCGCTTCCAGCCCCGCTCCCGCCCCGCCCGGCCCGGCCATGGCCGCGACAACACGCCCCGG
>WEIV01018178.1:0-14928 GCA_013390005.1 Calyptomena viridis
TTTTAATTATTTTTAATTATTTTAATTATTACAAATGTAGTAAGATCTATTCCAAAGGGCTTCCTCTAGAAATGTTCCACAGAAACAATCTCACCCCCCTTTGCAGACCGCAGCAGCTCCTGTTGTTACTCCAGGACACAGAGCCCAGGCTCCCTGTATATCTGACACTCAGCTCAACCAGGCACTGCTGCTGCAAAACAGCCCAACCAGAGAAGAAACAGCAAAGTTACTGAACTGCAGTTTAGTGCAAATAAACAAACTCGCTACTGCTGTGTAAAATTTGCTGTGTCTGATACCTATTTAGCTCCATATCCTGATTCCACTCCGTGACATTGGTTGAGTGCAGACCTACCCCGGTAAAATTCCTTCACAACTCTCTGGAATTTGTTTCACCTGGAAGTGGTGCTAATTGCTTGCAAGTACTGAAAGCAGATGGCAACTTGCACTACAAGATCCTTTCAGGTCTCACACTCAGCTCTACAGCAGCAGCTCTCTCAAAATTCTTTATAAACAGTTGAAACCACTTTGAAGTCCCTGTTTTTGCAGATTGGGACCCTGGGACATGGGTCATGGACAAGCCCACAGCTTGCATCAACTGAGCAACACAAGCAGCTCTAGCATTTTTCAGTGTCAAGGTGAGAACACAGGGAGGGTCACAGGCTGCCTCTACTCTGGGCTGCTGGAACTCACGGGTGCTGCTCAGCTCCCAGGGGGAGGGAACTGTGGTGCAAGGACTTGATCAAGCTGCCATGAGAGCAGTGCTCATGAGCAGATACTTGATGAGTCAGGAAAGGGGTTGTGTCTTTGTGTATCATGTCAGGGTGAGCTAATGCCCCTCTGTCATGGTTCTCCTACCAGGACATTCTGGTGAACAGTAATTTCAGGTACCTAAAAAATCTGAAACACAGTAGTAAAAATCAGACAGAAACAACAGAAAAGGTTTTTATAGCTGCAATCAATATACATAAACATTCTCAGATTGGCCTTAAGATACACACATACAGAAAAAGAAATAAACCAGAGCAGCTCCAAGTTATCAACATGGCAACAGTATAAAATTTTCTGGTAACGTGAACATAATCCATATGCTGTAGCACCAGAGCGTACAGTTGCAGCACCTTTCTCCCATGCCTGTGTGCTGTCACTGTTTCACAGATGAGACTGAGCTCCTAAGAAAGACATTCCTAGAAGATGTACAGAGCTGCTGGATGAGGTAAAGCATGAAGGTAGCAGGCAGTTTAAAGCTGGAGCTTCTAAATTAGTTTTAACCTAGAGAGCATGCAGCCAGTAACTAACCAGGGAAACTGATGCTGAATTGGCCTAGGGAAAAAGGGAAGCTTGGGAGAGAACAATGTAATAGTTGTGATAAGAATGTTATCTCCATTTCTGGTTTAAAAGGTAAAACCAATCCATCAAAAACCTCTCCCAAAGGCTGCCAACGTTTCTCTCCCAGTGATGAGGGAGGGATGGAGATTTCCCAAAGCCTGTACTACATGCAGGACAAGCACGCTGCCTTCGGGTACAGCCTGTCAGTGTTGGAAGAAGCAGCACATCGGTAACAGAGGGAGTTGGCTGGAAATGATGACTAGGAGCAAATCACATCACTGGGGTTACGCAAGCAGTTTTATTGCTATTCTAAGGGTACTTGTTTCCATCCCTTCATGCAGCCCAGCCAGTGTTCAGCTGTTATGCAATCATTTTCATTAACAATTCTTTGCCAAAAGAAACATGACTGATCTTACAAAACTATAAAAGCATGAAAAAGAGACAGAACCTTTAAATCAGCTTCCACATGAATAATTAACACAGACAAGGGTTATAATGGAAAGGCATTTTATTTTTACCAGGTAACACTCCTCCATGTATAAAGGAAGTAATGGGAAAGAGAAAAAAACCCCAACAACCCCCCAAAACACTACTGTCATCACAAACACTTGAAAGGTCAGGTGTGAGAGCTGCAGCAAAGGCCTGCTCACGTCCTCCATCGCCGCCCATGAGACAGAGCTGGTTTTGCATTCCCCACAACCAGGTTCACACACAAAACAAGACTGATGCTGCCAGAAGCATTTTTAGCTCCCTGGGTTTCCTATGACATATTTAAACAAACCTTGGGCATACCAATAAAGCTAAAAAAAAAAAAAAAGAAGAAAATAATTTAAAAATTCATGAAAAGGATCTCACTTTGCTAGTTCTGCATTCTTTTCAGCAGTAATTCACCCTAAGATGACTCTCGAGTGCAAACAGTATTAAGGGGCTGAAAGCGTCAACTCTAATAAAAGATAACAGCCAATACATGTATAAATAAGACTCATTTCCTTTTTAAAACATCATGGGAAAGTCAATTCCCACTGCATGATTGATGGAGACTTCCTAAATATTAATAAGTATGTTACAGATATTTACACGGTTCTGATTTCACCCTCTGATGCCAGTGTGAAGCTCAGGCTGTAACCAGGACACGCTGGGCAGCACCGCGGGCTGTGCGGGCAAACGGCTGCACCGGATTTGGGATGCTCCCACAAGCAGAGAGATAGAAAGCTAAAAATAGCCCACTGCAGAGAACCAGGCAAAACAGCGAGCTGAGCTCCTTCAGGCTTTGCATGACAAACCAGCCTACTGCTTTTCCTTTAGTGGAATGAAATGCCAGGATAATGCAGGCAATTGTGCCAGGGAGGAAGGGATAGGAGGCAAGGGGAGAGGCAGCCCTCCACACCATGTTTTCTGGAGTCTGCCACAGCATTGTGTCAGCAGCTTGGAGGGGTTTTTTCCAGGGAAAAAGGAGGTTGTCCAAGCACGGCACCTCTCTGAGCAGTTTGTACAACCACTGTGTTGTTCAGTGTTTGTGCCCTGTCGGTGTAGCAGAGCCTGGCCTGAGCCAAGGACTGCTGAGCATCCTGAGAAGGCACAGGTTAGATCTCGAGGCTCCGCTGCTCTGCTGCTGCTCCAGAGCCACCCCTGGACACCGCCAAGGTGGAGGGGGGCACAGACGAAGCACTCATTTCCCTTTGCACACTCAGGATTTACTTAGTCCTTCATATTTCCTGCTGTGTAACATCCTAAATTCCTCTCAAAGAGGAAGATAAACGTGCTGGATACTCCACACCTCAGGGGCTTGAGGACAGCAGGACTGTGAGCAGAGCACTGAGTGACTGTAACATATGGCCGGGGTATTTCCATGAGAAAATTATGACAACAACAGGGTAGATGCAAAGTGAGATTTCCTGCATTTCTTTCAGTCTAGTTTCCCTGATGCACTGCGCAGCAAATGCACCACCTGGTTTTGGCACAGAAACAAGAAAAAGTGCTGATGTGACTGAGGACAGGTGACCTTTCTGGCAGAACCCTTCCCATCAGCCTGTCTGTGCTGCTCCTTATCTCATGCCAGTGCTCCAGGTTCTTCAACGTGCAAGACACTTTTCCAGAAGCACCCCAAGGACAGGGCCGTGACACCTGATCTTACATGAGACAGCCACAAGGGAGAGTCAGCACTGAGCCCTGCTTTTCCTGCTTGCATTGGTTCAGAAGAAAATTAGAAACTATTTCAATAAGCCCTGTATATGCAAAAAAATCTCATTTTCCAACGGGGCGTTCAATGAAAAATAAGGATGGATGAGTCCCTGGGAAGGTTTGCAGAGACTTTTGCATGTGCTTTTCAAATCAACTGAAAAGAGATGATATTGCTGGCTGCTCTGAAGGCTGCAATATGACATTGCACATAGGGTCTGAAGAGGAAGCCTCACTCCCTTGGGCAGCAGGAGGCACCCAGTGTGGGACTGCAGCCCAGCTACCACATGGTGCCTCCCAACCTTGGCACTGAGCCTTGCCAGAGCCAGAGGGGCAGTCTGCCTCTTGGGATTTTTGGAGAGGGGAATCTGTTTTGATTAATATATTTTTAAAATCATGTTATGGAAATCCAGTCCCAACTACTTTGGAGCAGTTCTGAGGTATCTCTCATTAATCCGAAGTATAGAAATGTTAATAAATAGATCTGAAACTTTTCTGCTATGTCATTCTATAATACACTGCTATATAGATATTAAATATGCCTCAGGGTATTAAAAAATTTATGAAAAAGTTACAGTAGTTGATTTTCAAGTATTAATAACTTGGCTATGTTAGCTTGTTTTTAAATACCAAAAAGATCTAGCCCCAGATTATTGACTACACCCTGGCTACGTGTGAATTTAAAAAAAAAAGGTATTTTGAATATAAAAAAAGTGCAAAAAAGCATGAGCTGTCAGTTAATGTTGTAACATTGCTGCAACTTCCAAACAACTAGTCTAGCAGTCTTTTGTGAGTGAATTAAGAAGGGGAAAAGAATGAAAAAAAAAAGATTAAAGAAAAGAAGAGAGATCGCTCCCAATCTGAGACAGCACTGTCCCAAATTTCAGCAGAACATGAATTTTTACAGCCAAGTTATAAACCCCAGAAAAAATGGGGTTGCTAGTGGATATGCTGTCAGACAGAACTACAGCAGTATCTGTGTGCTCTGTTATAATACAAATTTACACTTTACTCACTGTTTTCTGAGTAACCACGAGAACAACTTTACAGGTATTCAGTTAAAATTAGAAGCCTCCCTTATTTCCCATCCTCTCCATAAACTGTACAACTCTGTCTACTACTAAAATTCACTGCTACTAGTAGTCATTATCATACATTCAAGATAGAAAGTAAACTACTAAAACCTGCTCAGGAGACATTTGGAAGTACACTAAGGCTTAAAAAATACAGCAGCTCGGGGGTACGGCCAACCATATGGGTGACGAGCTTTGTCACCCGTTTTGCCCCAGGACAGAGACATTGTACAGTCCTGTGCTGAACCTGGTCTCAGAAAAACTGAAATGGCTCAGAGAAGGATGGTTTTGACCAGAGCCGCTCACACTGTGTCTGGTGTGTGACAGGACCCTTCGCTGTTCCAACCAGGGCGTGAGCACAACGAGGGCGGTAACGCCGACGTGACTCACTGTTTGCTACTGTACAACACTGACAGGTTGTCAGGTTTGGCTCTCCATTGAACATGCGTTTTCAGCTCATCTCCTGAAAAGTGATTCAAAGCATGGTTAAAAAAAAGACTGAAAGCAAGCAAAGGCTTTCTAGTTTCGATGCACATGTACAAGAGAGGCAACAATTTCAAACTATTGATTTTCTTCCAGTGTGAGCAGCTGACCCATTGCATCATTCTGCACAGATCTAAACAAAGTGTTCTATGTCTCCAGGAACTGTTGGAGTAGGAAATCCTGTGATCTAATGCAAACCCAAGCCAGTCAAGTGTAACAAAGCAAGAGGATGATAATCCAGTTTCAGTGACCTTGTTCATGGATGATGACGTCAGGAAGAGAAAAGCAAAGAAAAAGGCACACGGCTCAGATCTCATTGATAGTCCTTTCAGAGGGGCAGTATTCGGAGGTTCCTGGTGATGACATGTAGAAGGATTGCGTTTTCCTTTTTAACCTGGCTCGCTTGTTGGCCAGAGATAGGCTGCGCCGGCTTGAGTTGATGATTTCTGAAATAAACTTCTTGCAGTCCACGCAAACCTCCATTGTGCTCCAGTCCTCCATTAATTCTTTGGGAAACTCTTCATGTGACTTATCCACAGATTTGGACCTTGAGGTCAACCTGAAAAGCAAAAGAGCGGGATAGGTCACCTTATTTAGCAGCTTGGCACTGTGCCCCAAGGGATGCCTTCAGGAAATAGCACATCAGAAAGGTCTGCATTTAAATTTTTCTTTCTCTTGTCCCAAAAATGACACCTGGAGACCAAACACTGGAGAGGACAACTTCTGCCTGGATTGGTAAGATTACAGGATCACTAACTAAGAGCCTGTGTAACATTTAAAACCTGGCAGAAATGACCTTACTAACAATTAAAAATAGATGATATCTTTGGTTATCTACATGGCATCATAGCACTGCTGATTTATGCAGAGGGTTTATACAGCAGGTTCCTTCAAAAAAGAGCATTTCTTTTATATTTAATTTCTTTGATTAGCTTTGACAACCATCTGTGTATAAGATATAAAACCAACAGATAACTTGATAATATCGAAGTGAAAAAAATAATGAAAACTTGAATTCAAAAAATTAGGGGGGGGAAAAGTATCAATCTGTGCACAAGACATCACTGAATTCCCATTCAGTGGGTGATTTTAGCCTGCGAGATTTAATCTCCTAAGAGTCCATTCGCATTAGAAACACTGACAAGTACAAAAGCGTAGACGGCACCTTAATGATTGATAAGTCAATATGAAACACTTAGGGAGCATTTGCCATGGACACAAGTGAACACAGATTGTTTCTCACCTGCTCCTCAGTGAATGGTGGTGACTGGTAGAGGGTTTCTCTGGCCTCATAAAGCTTTCTCCTCTCTGCAAGGTAGAAGGTCCCAGTGAGAAGATGGGAAGAGTAGAATATGGCTTTGATGGCAACCGCATCTGTTGAAAACAGCAGAAGGAACATGCAGCATCATTACAAAGACAACAGCTTTTTAGAAAGACTCTAGCCATAAATTTACTTACTTACTTTTTTGCAACACTGTGAGCATACAGGCCTGTGTAAGAAAGAAAGAGCATGAATCAATCCATTGGGAAAAATTACATTTAAATCAAGAATAAGGGAGAAATGTTTTCAGGAGTTAGAATTCACTCCCATCCTTCCTTTAAAGAAATATTTTAATTTTTAAGGTTTCTTCAACATAATATCTTCAAGTCAGAACACGAAGCCAAAAGCACAAAGGCATGCTAAACAAGAACTACAGCTAAATTAAGAAATATATATGAAAAAAAGGATTTTTTTTTCCTTTTCTTTTCCTTTAAAAAAACCTCCTTTGGTAAGTGAGACAATAACTCAGTAATTACATAGGTCTCCTGACTTTTTATCTCACTGCTCAACTTAAAATTTACCATTTTTGCCTGCAAATGATTCTTTGTCCCTTTTCCCCTGCCCTAGCACTGCAAAAATAACTCAAAAGGTAAATTGCCTTGAAGTGTTTTCCCCAACAACACAGGTTGTGGAACTGTTGACCGACAGGTCTGAGTAAATTCCATCTTGCTTTCCCATAACTATAAAAGAACAGATTAGTGTTCCTCTCAATTTTAGTCCAGAGTTTCAGTCCAAGGAAGCAATTTTGTCACTTAGGAAAGAAATGTTTTTGCACAGTTTTTTTTTAACATAGATTGTTACAGAAATAAACTCAATCAAGAGTATGCAGCAGAAATTCTTGAGAGTTTCTAATATATAAATCAGTAATTTTCCCTCTGAAATGGTACCCATTTATTAACACATATTAAATATTTACCTCTTACAGAACTGACAAGTGTAAGACCAGGTAAAGAAAGAAAACCTTCTTGTTCGACAGCAAAAGCAGAGCTGAAAGAAAAACAGAGGAATCCACAATGTTAGGCAAAGTCCCACACAATGATGACTTCATCTACCAGTTGCTATCAGCAAGATCACAGTTGCAGTACTACATCCAGTTCTGGTGTCCACACTTCTAAGACGATATTGAAAAGAAGGTCCAGAATTGTATCTTCATTTATTTAGAAGTAGGCCTTTAATTGTTTCACCTAAATTAAATCCTTTCCAGTTAACTAGATAAATTTGGTTAAAAATGAAAGTGAACTGTTTTAACAGTGAGATAAATTAAATAAAGCATCAACCTACTTTGAGATTTGATAAAAGCTCATTACTAAGCTTCATATACCATGACAATAGGCAACAGCTGAATCTAATAAATGACATTTAAAGATTCCTGTTCCTCTACTTTGAATGTATTAAATCTTTAAAATGAATCTGCATACTAGATATGGGTAGGCCTGCATGTAAAATACACAGTGAAGTCAAAATACACTTTCTGGAGGTGTTCTAAAAGCACAAGTCAAAAGTGGAAGAAAAGGACGCTGCTTCTGCTGGTAAGTACCAATCTCCAATCTGCAGTTTACATAAAAAATGCATTAGTTAATGGATCTCTAACATTAAAACTCCTTCTGAGGTCACGTGTTCTCTGACTTCTCCCAAAATTTTAATTCCCTCTATGCTTAATAGTAAGGATTCATATACGAAGAACTTGCAGTTTCCTACTGCTATCTGTAATTCTATTTTCTGGAACAGAAAAAGTAAGCAATCCTGCAGAAGGCATAGGGACAGAAATCACTTCAGTCAAGGAAGTTTTAAACAGACATACAGATACACTGTGATATCACATACAATGCTACTGAATTTTTTATGCACTATCTAAACAAACAGGTATTTCCATGAAAAGTTTTCATGTTTCTGCACATAAATCAAGGAAGCTGACCAACGTGTTATATATTTAGGGGGATGGTTGGTGGATAATTCTTCCTTCTTTCCAATACAGGATAAAAAAACCAATGTCTAAATGGGAGTCTTGTGCAACTGGCCTCCCTCAATAATTTTTGGAGCCTCTACAGATTCAGCTCTACCTTTCCTTTCTTGAGAGCAGTGTAGACATCTTTGTATTGCTGGTACTTTTCCAACTCTGCCTTCACCAGCACCTGACGGATGTGCATGACCTCCTCCACTGTCAGAGCCAGACATTCCACCGGGTAACAGAATTCCTCCTGGAAGCCAAAAACCCGTATTATTTCAAAGAAAAATGGCTTCTTCCAGACATCAACCTAGAAAACCAGCCACCTGGTTAGTAACTCCAGAAACAGGGGGTTTCTCCCTTCAAACTGGAACAGCACTGGCTCATTCACAGGCATCACATGAGTACGAAAACAATGGAATCTGCCTAAATGTGATTTAAATGGTCTTACGTTCAGCCTTCACAGTAGGGCCAGTTTTATTCATCTTTCCTCCTCAAACCACTTGATCCTTCTCTCCATTTGTCTTTTATTACAAAGATTTGTTTCAAACCAATCAACATTCAGATTTATAACTTGAAAAGGAAAAGCTAATATGACAGATGGCATTATTTTATACATACAGTCTGAAGTATACATAAAATAATTTCTCAGAGACTTTGTGATGCCTGGAGTGGCCAATGAAAGTTGTTAGTAGCCCCTTCTAGCAGAAATTTTTATTCAGTGGTACCACATGTTGGTGCTCAAATGATCAGAATCCCACCAAGACTACAAAGGGTTACATCAGTTCAGGCAGAAAAGTTCTCCTTTCTGGCTCAGGAAAGCAACAGCAGCAATTTAGGCTTTAGAGAATAATCCTCCACTATCAAGCAGGTGAACTGGTTACCCAACACTGCATTATTAATGGCAGAAACTCAAATAGAGACTAACAACACAACCTTCCACTTACAAAATCTTGCATTTGTTCCATGTTACAGCATTTAGGAGAATATTGAGTGGGAAACTCCTGAATTTGGTACCAGGGAATAAAAAGCACCAACCCAATTTGTAATCTGGCCCAGTAGTTGATTATACATTTCCAAGAGAAAGACAGAAACCTCTGTGGGAACTCCCATCGTTTTATGCTTAGTGAACCTTTTCAGTCAGCCCAGAGGGGCTACTGTGTGGTAATGACAATGACATGCAATGCTCTCTGAATAAATGAAGGAAATTTCTCCTGCAAATACGAAGACGTGGCTGACAGTTTGGAGATCTCGTTTACAAATTGAAGTGATGAAACGGATTAGTACAGAAATGCTCCATTTCCATGTATTCAGAGGTCTATTCTGTCTTTCCATCAGATTAAAAAGAAAATCTTTCTACATTGCAGCCTGGAAAACATTAGCATTTAGGAACCACCACATTTTTAAAAACTTTTGTCTTACCTATCTAGAAAGGGAACACAAAGAAACTTCACTCTGTTTAAGGTACCTCACGAAAGACTAGAATTGAGTCAACTTTGTTAGATTCGCCAGCTAAAACTTTGGGGTATGGAACACTAATTTTCTGGAAAGAACAGACTACATCAAAAGCAGCTGCAATTTTCTCTGAGGTTTAAAACTGCACAGCCAAAACAAAGTAACTTCTGTTCCTTATGAGCAACTTTACAGCTAACCAGCAGCTCTCAGAGTTTAGTTCTGGGTTCTTTCCATAGCAACTGACTTGCTATGGAGAAGGCATGGCTGAAGGCTGGAGTGAGACAGGAGAGGAGGCGGGTGGGAAAATGGGATGCATATAATGCCAGCAAAACCCCCCAATTCGGCATCGTGGGAGACAGAGAAACTACCCAAGGTAAATGAGGCTGACTGAATGCTTGTAATCAATCAGAGCTTTAAGTCCTTTAGAAATACATTTCTTACTTGAAGCTCTTCCTTCCCCCTCATGAATTCCTTTAATTTACAGAACGATGACACCAGGGAATATTGTTCCTTGGAAGAAAGTCTGAGGATCAGCTATAGGTGTAGAGCACGTATTAGGGCAATAGTGTGGGCCTGTTGTTATACCAATTGAAAACGAGTATCATTAAAATAGAAATAGCCAGCAGGCAACAGGGGAAACATAGAAAATGTTCACATGTTTAAATGCTAATGTTTTAATTCCAGAGGTTACACAAGGACAACAAAATGTTAATGCAACATTAAATGGAAGATAAATACTATGCCGATTTCAGAAAACTGCTTAGTTTTTTTCTCTTTTCAGAATAGAAATAAGTACACAAGGAAATCTTTTGTTTCTACACTGCTTCTAAGGCATTGAAATTAATTAAAATTATGCTAAGCACTGGCTAAACTTCATTGAACAACGATGCTTTGGAGTTATTGCTCAAACTTCCAACAACAACCTGCACGCAAATTAGGCAGCTCCAAGTGAGAGCATTCTTTGCAATACTTGCATACAACAGAACACAGTAAAGGCAAAATATGGTTTCAATGGTCTTGATTTTCTGGAATAATACTCATTTTAATGTTAAAGACAAGTCAGTATGCTTATTTTTAAAGGGGAAAAAGTATTACTTAACAATACTATTTTGAACTTGAAATTTCCATGATCCTCTTGAGAATTGGCTTAACATTAAATGTGCAATCATCTTATAAACGCTATAATAGCTTAAGGTGTATATGTGTAATTGTTTTCCTCAGGAAAAGCAGGTAGTAAGTATTGCATATCCATAATCTGAAATAAAGTGCTTCGTAGGTCATTCTCAGAATACACACACTTAATAGGTCCTTAAGACTAACACATTTTTACTCTAATGTGTCCTTGTAAAACTTCTCATTAAAGGATGTCACTAGACATTCAAATAAGCTGCATTAGTAAATTGCAAAATGAACAAGTGCTGGATTTGTCTCTAAATTCTGCAATTCATAATTAGCTAAGCACTCTAAACTCTTGTTCCTATTGCAGACTAAAAGTTTCTAAAAGGTCAGCTGGGTATCTCAACTATGAACTCCTTTGCAAGAGGTTTCACCCTTCCACTTATTGGCTGGGACAGGAAAAAGAAGGAAAAATTAAATTATTCATGTTTAATTCCACATAGGGGTAGAGGAGAATTACATTACTCATGTTAAGTTCTACATAGGGGTAAATGAATTAGCTTTTCTTTTCAGTGGATTTGCCTTCCCTCGTACATGGCTATGAGTTATTCTGCAAGTTCTAGTATGTAAGTGTGCTGAGGACCAAAACAATATGTAGGTTTTCAAGTAAAGCAGATTGCAAATGCCCTTCCATTCTACATAGTGTACCTTGGTAGAGACATAAAACCTTATTCTTTTCAACCTAGCCCAAGGATTACAATAGTTTTGTTGGATTTTGCTGTAGGATCTTCATGTGCTGTAATATTTAAGGTCTGTCCCATTGATAAGCTTGTGATGTTGCATTTTTAGTTTGCTGTCCTTTCAGAACTGATTTCTTTTCCCCGTGAGGTGATTGAAGACACACAGATATGCTACACACATTTAAATCAATGTCAATCAGGTGCAACGTCCCAGACTAAGCTGTAATTCTTGCCACAGCTGAGGAAGTGCTCCCCTAGGAGGGAACATGCTGGTGAAGGTGATTTCCAAAGCCAGCAAAAAGAGGCAAACCTTTGTGGGTTTCCACCTGCTGGCAAAAGCTCTCTCACAAAGATAGTACATAGCCCCTGCCACCCCACACATGGCTGCTTCAACGGGATGAGAGCTGAGCAGAGAAGCTGTTTGCATAGTTGAAAAAAGTGGTCTGAAAGTCATCCTTGGAAATAAACTGGTTATCCTAGGAACCTGAACAATAGATAGGAAGCAGAGAAGCGAATGCTGTGTATAAATGAAACCATTAGCTTTGATCCTCTGGGTCATGAAAAAGGAATGATAATATTAATTAAAAAAGCAATCAGACTACAAAGTTATCCATATGTACATCTCAGGACACTGACTTCATCTCACTGATTAAGGTCCAAGTCACCTCACTACAGCAAGCACATCAACAAGGCTGACCCCCCCAAAATCACTGAGCCACCCTGCCTTTCCATGTAGCATTGGTAGCTTGACATATCAAAATGACTGTTTGGCACTTTTCCAAGTTTGTTTCCCCTTCCCACCCACTTAGGCCTAACTCCCTCTGTCTGATGAGATGCTAGTTCACAAAAATGTCGTTAGTATGCAAGACACACCCGTTTCTTGCTAATCCTGCTAGTAGACTATAGCAAACCCCTGCCTGGTTTCACTGGCATTGAGGGCTATTTATTGATGAGGCTTCTTCCACCTTGGAGAGAAACCGAGGTCACAGGAGCTGGTGATAAGAAATAGAACTCCATCAGTCCTGGAAGAAGGGATGAAGAAGTGTGATGTCAAATAAAAAGAAAATAATATTCTGCATTTATTGGGAAGCGTTCACTCTGGGAATGGCAATTTTACATATGTAACATCTGGCACAGCCACTATAAGCCACTTCCCTGCAGGGAAGGAGAGAGTTGCAGAAAGTGGAAGTGTGGAACTGGGCCAGTGCCAGCATATCAGAACTCATCTACCAAAACGAAAAACGAAGAGTATTGTGGGAGTTGTCTGTCACACCCTAGAGGGCACTATTGCCAAGTTAAAGAATTAGCTCTCTAGGGATCAAATAAAAGTGCTTCCTATTAACGGAACATCATTTCACTACTAGTTTTCCTTCTTTCTCACTTCAAAGCAAAAATTAAGCTAGGTGATAGTTGTCTGAAGATTTAAAAAAAACCCAAGCCCCCCCAAAATAACCAAAACAAACAAACAAACAAAACCGAGCACAAAAGAAACTAGTAAAACCCTTCCCATCTGTTCCCACATTAGCCTGATTTATCTAATGGCTTTTTCTCCCTTTTCCTTTCATATCTTTCAGAAGGAATGGAATAATTGAATTAGATTTTCTGCAATGTAATTATTTTGTAAGTATTTTTCTAGGCATATGTCAGTGAACAGACTGATAGAGGGAGAATAGGTATGTGGTCAAAAAGGTCCTGGTGAGAACTTGGCTGACCCTATTTAGATACTGGCCTCACCTAATATTTTTAAGCTGCAAGATCCTCTCAAATACATGAGATTAATATTACGATGTAGCACACTCGGGAACACTGAAAGTGTGCTGGAGCAAATGTCTCAGTATAACATATAATGCTTTCCTTCCCTTCTCCCTTTAAACTATTTGTCTGTGAATGACTCTGGACCTACCAGAAAATAAAGCTTGGGTTTCCACCTACAGTGAGTGGCCAGCAGGAAACCCATTTTATGTACTAGTGTCTTCAAAGGCATGCTGAAGGAGCCCTCCAGCCTGGTTCTGCTGCAATATGTTCTGCCCTGAATTCACTTTGGCAGATGCCTACTTGTGTTTTGCATTTATCAACAAGTTACTACCTGACCTTCACCTGGAGTGAGAAACTACATTCTGCTTGGAAGGACGCAATAAAATCCAGCAGACCCTCTGAAAAGGAAAAGCACATAATGGGATTATTTGGAGATATTTTTCTTGTTACTGGTCAACTTCATCATCTAATAGGTTTGGATCCCAGTCAACAAAACACTCTTCAGAAGCACTGCACTACAAGACAGGGCAAGTGAATATTCCCTTCCTTTCAAAACTACGATGTGTTTATCAATTTCTCTATTCACCAGCACCTCATGGGTCATAGTCTGAAACCCTGCCAGTAGGAAAAGAGACAAGGAACATATCCTGCATGAAATGACAAAGCACTAATCAGTATGTCAGCATAAACAAACCAGAATTTCATACCCTTTGCTGTCTGTACTCTGTTGGAAAACAGTTCTCAATTAAAGCTAATTGATCAAATGCACTGTACTTTCTTTTCAAGCAATAATTCAGGTTTTTGCCTCAGTAACTTCAATAAAGCAACACAGACAAACCTTGACTTGGATTACTGAAAGAGCTTTCACATGTATAAACATGACCATGCAAGTTCTTAAGGTGGGAAGAAAAGAAACCATTCCATTCATTCAGTCATTAACAGCAATACTTCCGACAAGTAAAAAAATTCCCCAAATCCCAAAATAGATCCACTGCTTTGGAATCATCTCTGTTCAAATGGAAAATCAGTAAGGTGAAGTCCAGTCTGTTTTGGTAACATTCTGAAACAAAATCAAGACATGTGGCTTTACCCAGAGTCCTAATCAAAGTGCAAATGTTTTCTGAGGCACCTGTACCCAGGATTTTGGATATATATGCTAGAGAGACAAAGTTCAAATCTTTATTTCAAAATGTCTTTAGTAGCCAAGGGCCGCTTCTGAATAAAGGAGTTTTCTTTGAGTCATTCTAATCACACTGAAGCCAAGTTTTAATTTTCATTATACTCTTAGCATGCCTCTTTTTCTCTCTCCTACCACCCACTCCACTTACAAGTGACCTGGAGCTNCTGTCAAATTACCATGGTGTTTCAGGATATTGGCTTATTCTGCTTATTTCACCATCATGCACAGAAAATACATGCACAGACTGCAGGTTTTATTACAAAACCTTTCCAGTGTGAAACACTTCGAAACAAATGAAAAATACTGTTACACAGTAAAGGCTACAATAACTGTGCCTGAAAAAGGAAAGACTGGCT
>WEIV01018178.1:15362-31680 GCA_013390005.1 Calyptomena viridis
TGTCGTCTCTGAGGTGGTTGCCGTCTCTCAGGCTGCGGTGTAGATGATATGGGCAAGAACTTTGGAGGCACTAAGGATTCAAACAGAACAAAAAAGTTAGTTATTGTAAGAGAGACTCTTAGATAACATTGCTAAATACTTAATCCAGCCACTGGTTTGCTAGAATTCCGACTACTGGTGGTTGAAATTACACATTCATACTCAGAGCTCCTTCAAGACAGGTATCCCACTCATCACATCTTCCAGACTGAGAGAACAGGAATACTCATAAAACTAGCAANAAGGAAATACTGGCTCTTCCCCTCTGGCCAGTAAGTACTCATAAGAGATAGCGGTGATTGCTACGTGTCTTTCAAATGAGTATGTTCACTGCCATGGTGACAGACATGCAGGAAACTTAAATTTGTCTTAGGTGACTACATGTTGCTGCAGCAACAAATTATTTTATGAGATGAGAAGACCTATCCCCTCCATTCAATTGTAACTTCCTATACAGTTCTACATCAACTTCGAGTACGAAACCTTCTCTTTCACAAAGATATCCACACATAGTGGGGGCTAAAGACTTCCAAACTGTTTATCACATTTGATCCATTCAGCAAGTTCTAGGGTTCAGTTTTAGAGGTTTATGCCACTAACAATGCTTAGATTCAGCTTTCTATAAAAGTTTCAGACAAAGTTCATAGCAGAGAAGACAACAGAAGTGTGTCAAAGTAGCCACTGGCCTCTCTCACAATAACTTACTCTTTCTGCTGCTGGTGCCTTCTTGAGAGGGGTCTTCCACTTGTGAGGGGGAGATGCTGCTGCTACTTGCTGATTTGTGCTCTGATTCCTCCTGTGTGGCAAGAGGAAAAGAAACAGAATTCCTCAGGGACTGTTTTTAGTTCTTTTACCGCTCCTTAGTATACAGAAACCACAAGCTATCAGAGCTATTTTGCACCATTCAATCACTCAAAGCCCCAGAAGAAGGCACGAGAAAAACATTGATGCTGCACAGTACTGAGAAAACGGAACTTTCGGTGCTCAATTTTTTTAGAAACTGCTAACTACATGGTTGGAATTCAGAGTATTTAAGTACTGCATGAAAGAACCAGATCAGGAGAGAGGTGCACAAATCCACTGTAACCTGTTAATTTTCTTTGTTGTATTCAAAAACTCACAGGGATTTGCAGCTACAGCAGATACATTAACTCAACTTTATATCTTGCACTAACAAGTAATCAGCACTTAGATTTCTTTAGTCTCCAAAGAAATGAGAGCCACTCACATAAGTGACTCAGGTAAAGAGAAACTAATCTGATTTGCACTGCACTGTTTCCCTAATTCCCAATCCTGGTGCATTTCTCCTTTCTTCCATATTTAAAAGAGATCTCAAGCATGTTTCTTCACAACAGCCAAGAGCAACTCCTGCAATATGAAGGAAAGTGAAATGGGTTTTGGCTAACACCTTTCAACTATCTAAGCAATTAAGCTACCCAAATTATTTAATCCTTTGCTTTCACCTAAAAACTCTGCCTTCAGTCACCAGATACCAGCAAAGGTCCCCAAACAAACAGTGTTGAAGAATTGAGCATGAATGCACTTTAGCTCTAATGTGAACACTTCAACCAAGGAGACTTAAATGACGTACGTTGTCAAGATTTACAGATCAAACATGTGACCTGCTCTAAAATTCAGCAGGTGGCTGAACCTCTCTTTCACAGACTCCCTTAGTTGTATGGATCTCAAGCAGAAAATCCTCCACTGGCTGAAAGATTGCCTTCTTTGGTAACAGCCAGTCAGACAGAAAAGCTGGCAGGATCACCTCATGAGCACCATGCATCACAGAACAGAGACCTCTAGAAGTTCCCAGGTATTCCTGGTTTGTCATTTCAAATTACATCGGTGCACAAACATGTGCACTGAAAATGCTATTGTTGCCTTACAATTTATCAAACACAGAAGGCTTTTTTGAGAATGAAATCTTGTGTAGGAAGTACTGATGAACTGTTGTGTGAATTTCTCCATATCTATACAGTGACTGTTGACTATTATGGTAGACTACGTGACATTTTACATTTGAGGTTGGATCAACCCAACATCCCGAACCACATACTTCTCCACAGAGTGCTAAACAGTTAGAATTTTACAGATACTGAGAAAGCTGCAGCTTTAAAGGCATCACCCTAAAACCTCTGAATATGTTATTGACATGATTTTTGGCCAGATAGCTGTAGCTTCATTAGGAAGACACAATATTTGTATCTGTACAAAAAAATCACTGTTAGAGTGCCACTCCTCTTAGCCACATAAAGCAAGACAGTACTTCCAGCTCCCCACCCCGTGGAAACTGGGCAATGCAGGAAAACCAAGGACAAAAAGAAGGAATGATCTGTACAATATTCATCCTTGCCAGTAAATCAGCTTAGCCCCATATCAGACCTTCCCTTTCACCTCTGCCTGGCTACACTGAGTGTTGGGACGTAGCCTGTATCACAACACAGCTGAAAGAACAAAGGGGATTCAGAGAGAAGAAAACATGTATGCATTATAGTTCATTTGGAGGTCCACAGGTTGGCAGTGCAGGTATTTCCAGCCTGTAATTTAGGGCATAACATAGTCATAATTTCCCTCACACTAAGTACCTCTAAATAGGTTAAGACCAATTCAAACTGCAGACAAAGAGGTGGCCAAGTCATTTACAGGCAATCAGGACAACACACGTTTCTTCTGTGTCTTATATAGAAGTAAAATACAGGAAAGAAATAAAGACATTTTGACAGAGTGATCTTCACTTTCTTCAAATGTTCTATGTCCCACCCCCTCCATCGCTTTGAAAAATTTCACCCTTCAGTATATTTTCACTAGTTTAGCACTGTTCCTGAGCCCCAGTATTCTGCTGAGCATCTTTAACATCCCACTTGCTTCACCAGCTACTTCTGTTGGCTCAGGCCACTACAGCATCTGTTCTCTGTGAGAGCTCAATGTGGCTGATTTATTTTCAATTTGTCTTTTGCTGTATGTTCCAGGGCTTATCCCATAATACTTTTCTTGCCTACACAGTATTCCCTAATCAACAGTCACATTCAGACATCTTGGTTTTTCCCTCCTGCACGAATTATTTCATATTTCCCTTCACACAATTTTCTTTTACTGACTTCTGCTCATTTTTCTGTGTGAAATACTGCATTAGCTTCAGGATGCACAGAGCTACAGGCTGTAAGTTGAAGATCCAATTCTCATTGACAGGTCTTAATATTTCTGCATCCTGTCCATCTTCATTCATATTAACAAAACCTCACTATAATTTTAAAGACTGATGAGTGATTTCAGAATGCAAATCTCTTCTGCTGTCAGAACAGATGCACTGAATTATGCACCCACACAAGTCACCCACAGGATAACCCCTAACACAAAGAGGGCCAACCTTTCACAGATCAAGAAAATATGCAAAGAGATAAATTTCTCCCCACATATGTTTCTTCTCAGCCTCCTATCTCTCAGCTTAGATGGCTTTGTAACCACCGTGTCAGGAAACCACTTCTTCCCCATTTACAAGAGAGAAAAAGAGTGAGGAAAGACTGCTTTCCTCAGGCTAAAAATTATTCTCTGTGAATAAACCCTGACTGCATAAGCTTTCCAGACAGCTTAACTTTCAGAAAGGTCCAAACTAATTAATACTACTACTAGTCCAGAAGACAAAGCTCATTCTTGAGCATGTGATGTTGGTACTTCCTGAGGATCATATATAATGCAGCTTTGAAGCTAGAAAGCTTTTTTAAAGTTTTCTCATTTCAATGCTTTTATAAATCTTTAACTCTTAATTTGAGAGAGGATGGATTCAAAATAATTTCTCCATCTGAGTGGTATTTGCTTGTCCCTATCTGTGTGACACATTTTTATGGTGTTAGTTCCCAGTCTTATAGAGCAAACTAATGGACTGACATTTGCACCAAACAGTAATGCCTCTGGCACAGCTGATGTTCT
The DNA here is from genome assembly GCA_013390005.1 of Calyptomena viridis. Lineage (NCBI taxonomy): Eukaryota > Metazoa > Chordata > Aves > Passeriformes > Eurylaimidae > Calyptomena > Calyptomena viridis. Next base: position 19,329 of record WEIV01018178.1, read on the forward strand.
TTATTTAACAGCTGGTAGGGTGAGGCTGGCTTCACATCTGAGTCCTTTAGTGGCCATTCCTGCATGGGTGCCAGAAGGATGCAATGCATTTTCCTGAATTCCCAAAAGCATAATTGCTACATACACACTGTGGACAGATACTGGACATTAAAGAAAGTAAGTAAATACTGGTTTAAGACCAAAATTAGCATTTAACATTTAAAAAAAATATTCTCTTTTTTGAAGTCAGATTGAATATTTTTGAAGTTCTGTAGGCTAACAAAGCAGTCATGGAAAATTCACATTATAATCTGCAAAGTCACTTCTCACCTGATCAGTTCAACAAATTAAGAAGTAAGACTCAGTTCTGACAAATCGAGAAGCAAGTTGTGTCCTGATTTTTTACCTCTGAATCTGAGCTGTCAAGTTCAGCCAACGTGGGAGCTTTAAGGAGTCTCTTGCGTTGTACTGTCACTTGTGTGGCCCCATTCTTCTTTCCTTGTGGTGCCAGGCCACCGTTCACTACAGAGGCATCCACTAATTTTCTTCCAGCCTCTGGTGTTGACACATCTAGCAAAAGAAACAGAATAACTGGTGTTTGAACCTAATATGCATTTTGACATCTGAATTCCTACTGTCAATTCAATACACACAAAGAGGAAAAAAAATTATTTTGATAGTTGTATGTGTGCAATTATTTTACTTTTTGCAGTAAGCTGCTCAGAGTACTACAGGCAATGGCTTGTGGTACAGAAGCAGTATGACAGAATGAAAGCAGTGGAAAAAGCAGCAGTGCATAACACTAAAACCCAACCTCAGACCAACACTAATCAACTTTAAAAAAATTGCCTGTGTAAAACCTGAAAATATTCTTCCTGCAATGCATAGCCTATAATTAACTATACAACAAGTACCAGAAGAATGCACAATCGTATCTGGGCAAATGGGTTCCAGTGAATCTGATGACAACGCCACACAGAAATTAGGAGGTTTAGCATGCAGTAAACCCAGTTTTTCCTGTGAGGACAGAATTATACTTTATTCTGCAGTATACAGAAGAGGAATGAAAATGAGGTAAATAATGAGCATTCATTGAACATATGCACAATTTTTAGGCTTGCATGGCCATTTGTATTAAAATTATGTCTGAGATGTCACAGCTTCATGTAACAGCAGAAACATGAGGCTCCAGCTCCATTTTCATCTACATGAGTTTTACAAGGATGTAACTCCACTGAGTAAATTACTCAGGATTTCTGCCAGTGTGCAATGAAGATGCATCTTGGATAATGTAAGCTTTGGGTCTGCTGTGCTTAGCCTAGCTTAGCTTAGACATTAAGATAATGACCTAGGCTTTGATATTTTAGGAGAGCTTAGAGTTTGGTCTGTTAAATCAGTTTTATCCCTGTAAAAGTACTAAAGAAAATTACGTTAGAGGGACAAGGAAGAGAAGCTGTTGATCTCACATTTGCATGTATGCCTAAGCATCTGGTCCTTCTACAAATGTGTTTTTCTACTCATGTAATTATAGGACTCCTTCCCCACTCTTGTAATAGCAAAGTACTTCCAGGTATTATAAGGCTAGGGTAATGATGAGTTATTACTCCCATTTTTATACATGGTGAAAAGAGGCACAAGAAGGTCAAGTGACTTGTACTTAGGTTATTGGGAGGACTATGACAGAGAAATGATGGTATCATCCAGATATGCACAGTGCCAACAATCTAAGTATTCATACATCACTTGGAGTTACTTACATAGTTGCCCTGGTATAAACAGACACAGCCACTGCTGCTACAACACCATTTGCATTGATAAAGCCATGCTTCCACTAGAAAAATTAAAACTACAGTCTAGATAAAGCCCAGCTACAGTAGCAGGTCTGTTTTACAACACTCTCACCAGAGCAGCTTTCAAAAGAGAGTTAAGAAGAGGAACAAGTTAAATCAATATATATTTTAAAGGTTAGTGTTAAATGCTGGAAATGGAGGTAGAAAGGACAGGGGATGTATTACAGTTCCTCTGTAAATCAAACCTTCAACTGGGAGTATAAGAAAAGGCGATTATTTGGGCTATTAAAGTTATGGTGACATTCCAAGCCTATGAATCTGTGTTATTACTGCCTTCAGGTCCTCCCTACAAAGAGCTGCAATCAAAGACTTAGACTCTCTAACCCTTAGTTGCTATCTTCAAAGGCTCTGCTAATGGGTGTCCTGACTACCACTATGGCTTATAGGTCATGGGGGTTTTTTTCCTCCTAGACTTCTGTGAGTACAACATGGGCGTCTTCCACATCAAATGCATTCCTGCACAATCCCAGAAAGGGACAGCAGGAAAAAAAAAACCCAACTGCCTCCCCTCCCTGCCACCAATGCCACTTCTTGAGACCTCATAATTAGCTGGCATGCAGTTGATTGAAGAAGCTCCAGGTTTCCCAAATGAGCAAGAAAAAAACCTTTTGATTTGTCTTTCGATTGCACAGGGCGGTTCCTGAACAGACTGTCCAAGGAAGCAGCCCTAGCACCACCAACACATCAGCCAAAGGTGGTGCCCCTTCTCCCCTAAACCTCCTGGGTGATGACTCCCCAGCCTGATGGTAGGGTGGGACAGTGGCCTGTAAGCACTGTTGGACTCACTGGGAGAATAAATGATGGGAAGGCCACAGCATAGCCCTTCTGTCCAAAAAATAAAACACACAATAGGTCTGGGGAAAGGAAAGAGGGAGGGAACACCCACCAGACATCCCCTAGCACTATGGCAGGTGATGAAATGTGTTTTCACATCATAAATTCTTCTCTGGTGGTTTTGTTTGTTTGTTCGTTTTGGGTGTGTGTTTTTTTTTCTCCCAAAGAATTTAGGCCCAATTTCTTTTAAGCCTCAGAAGTGGAAATTTCTGGTCCATTTTGAAGGTAATTCATGTAGCCAATCACTATCTATGAAGCCTAAACCACTTGTTATGTAAGGTCACACTGTATGAGTTGGTCATACACATTGCTGAGTTTGTTTGTTTAAGTTTTCTTGAAACACACAGGAGAAGTTTTAGGTGAATCAAGAAGATAATCCATCATAGTATTTGTTTTCAAGGGCTCCTCAGTACAAAATGTCATTTACCACCATTCTTTCCTCTAAAGAAAAAGCAATCGAGTTTTTACAACTTGCAAGTGCCAAAGAAAAGTAAAATTAGAAAACCATCCAATCTAAAAAATCCATTTGGTCAATCAAGTTTGGTTTATCATTCTTGCACTTAACAGTACTGGATACATATGAATAAATGAATTATCATAACTTAAGGAAAAGATTATGAAATCTTAGTTTCAACCATCAGATTTCAAGAAAAATAACTTGTTCCAAACTTAAAACCAGAATTTGTAGGCAGAAACAGACCAAAAAATGATTACTTTGTTTAAGCTATTTTAGTGATGTACTCAGGCAACAGAAACATTACCAGGTGGCAAATAATCATATATCATCATAAACAAAATAAAATTAATCAGGATAGACAAGTCAGAAACAACAAATAGACTAATGCTTATAAAAATGAATGTGACAGAAGAAATCAATGGACAATTCTTTGAAACAAAAACATAAATGTGTGGGATTTTTTAAAAAATTGATAGTAGTTCACAATCTCTAGTTTCATAAAACATCTAAATGTTTTGAAGATGATTCCAATGATATTAAAAAAAGGCTTGTGTGTGTAACAGCCTGGGGTTAAGATTTTATTTGAGAGCCAGGCACACTGGTAGTGTGTCATTTCTCCATGTTTGCAGGCAGCAAGAACAATGAACAGTACCTGCAAATTGTATGAATGTTTTTGGTTTCTTTTGAGTTTTTCTCTATGCTATCAATACAAGAAGCAAACGAAAGACGAGAAGGTCTTGATTTGATTATTTGATTGTTGTGTTGGCCTTCCCTGAGTAGTCTTAAGAAGTTGGAGACGAAAAACCCCCACCCTGGGATAATATGAAATGCGTCTTTATTTGCATGCAAGATTATGTCTCTTGCGAAACCAGGAATTAAGCAGACCACAAATTACATGCAAACCACAGCAGTCATGAACCATATGCTGTCTGCCTCCTAACCAGCTCTCAGTAAAGAGTGACAACAGAAACCTGAATTTTGTTCAATACAGCAAATATACTCCTGAAGATTATGATCTTTTACACTGAGGTTAAAAAAAGGCTAAAATGGATTTGCAGAATTAATATAGGTTTACTTTTTGCCAGTCAGGATGATGATATATTGGGAATTATTACATAATGAATAAAGGCAACAGAGATGTGCTGTTCCTTTCAGTGGACTTAGGATGTTGAAGTCAAACCTGAGAATTAATAAATCAGTGTAACAAACTGCCTGTCTTTTGCTGATGTTTGTATTATTGTGTTATCTAAATTAAGAGTTTACCAGGACCTGGTGGAGTCTTTCCTCACACTGGTCTGAGGCAGAGGTAATCTAAAATAACAATCCCCACGAAATTTGGGTTTAAATGCTTCAGTTTCCTTTTTCTTCTCTTGCTGTACATCCTCTCAATGTACAAACTGTTTCTGAAATATCAATTTTGAAGCAGCCATGCACACAGCTTTGAGGTAAGAACTTGAGTGTTAAGCACGGGAATGACTCATCTTTTGAGCTGCATTCAACACTGCATTGAAATGAAGCTGCTTTAAGCTATTTTTCTGTTAGAGGAAGTGGGCCATGACTACCCTGGTCCCTACCTGATATCTGAGTACCTCTCAGATAACTCACTGCAGGTGGCTATCGCTTGCTCCTTCTATTCTATACGAGGAGAAAACAGCAGTATAAAAGGAGGTCCCAGGCGTCCCTTCTCTCCTGTTCAGGAGAACAGCAGGCAGATGCCCAGAGCCAGGCACTGTGACATACCAACTACACTGGCTCAGAGCCAGCAAAAGCCTTCTCAGAATTGGTCTGCATCATCCCCATCACAGACAGCATGCATAATATAAACCTGCACCTGTCCTTTAGTACTTGGTATGAAACACTTCTGTTTTTCAGCTGGTTTGTGGGGTTTTTTTGTGACAGCAATTCCATCAAGCAGAGAGCAATGAAAAAAATGAAAAACCAGGTGTGTGGAAACAGTAATGAAAGCACAGTACAGCCTCTCTGCCTCCAAAATAATGAAAAAAGTAAAAGCACGCAAAGCAACAGCATTCAAAAATTACTGCTTATCTGCTTATTATCAATATCCCAACCCATCTAATTCGCTTGCATTGCTCATCTGGTGTCTCACATCTACCTAACTGGAATGTTTTAATCATCCGAATTTACTTCTAAGGACAATTTATCAGATCACTCAGTCACGCCATATGATAATACTTGCTGAGAACCACATGACTTGAAAAAACCATTTGGGAGGTGGATAAAGAAACCAGGAAGAGTTCTTCAGTGGTCAGTCAAAAAGAATAAATCCAAGTACAGCACAGATTGCTAAAGCTACTTCTTTAATGTAAAAACATGATGGTGATGAATTAATGGATTATGAACGGAGCTTTTACAAAATATCGTTGAGATTTAAACAAACAAAGATGACTCAGAATTCTTAGAAATAAAAAGCAAGAGAAAAAGCAGACAGACACATGTAGAAGGACAGACCTGAATATTTCCCTTTTGTTGGACACTGGCACATTCAGTTTTATAGTCTTAAAACTGAAGAAATTTCTGGCATATTTGAAAGTAGAGATACTTTTTGAAAAACTGAAGTTTGCCTGCTTATGGTACCACCTGACGCCCTGGGGACCCTGCAGCTTTCAGTAGAGTAAAACATGATACCATGTACATATGTAATTTTAATCCCACCAGACAGCTGTAGTAGCTGTACAACACACCATGAGTGTGAGGTTTCACAAAAGGGTTTGAGCTGGATTAACAGCTTGTCGCTGTCTCTGATGGGGAGAGCCTGTTCCTTCCTCCCTTCCACCCATGCTCATCATCTGCCCTCCTCAGCCAGCTCTCTGATCATTTGACCGGATAGTAAACAGGTCTAAATCACTAAAAGAGCAGAAAACCAACCCTGTTCAAAAATTAGAAGTATTTGTTCCCATGTTACATGAGTTTAACTGGGCCATCTTGCGAATAAATGAGCAGGACTTAGACAAAGGAGGAGGGGAATCTCATGTGTAGAGGGGAGTTTGGGGAGGAGAGGGAGCAGCGAGTCCCTCCTCCCCTCCCAACAGTGGCAAGCTGTTTACTTGGCTCAGCCAGAGCAGGGAGCCAGGGTCACAGATAGGTCACTTGTGAACTGTGTTCCCATATTAACTATTTTATTTTTTATGTTACAGTTATCAAAGATCTTCTCTATGATCTTTCTAGTTCACAGTATGACAGCATTTCAGTCAGATTATGCCTTTCCGTGGGGAAAAAACCCAGATGAGGCTAAAGGGTGAATGGACAACCTGAGGATGAGAACAGAAGGGGGTACAGAGAGCATGGATTTATTCACAGACTTTTTTCGGGAGTCACCTAAGGGAAATTAGCTAAGAGCTAGCATAAGATACCTAGCTCTCCTCAGCAGACAAACCTTTGAGGTTTTTGTCAAGTATTTCCAACATCAGTGATGGAATCTTTGAGCCCAGGTATCCTGGGAAGTTAGTGTATAATGAGGAAGGAATGAATTTATTTTTGGACTAGTAAGCACAAACTCTTTCTGACAAACTCTATCTTCTGTCTGAAGTAGGAGATGTTCATACAGTTACTGCATGTCCTCACTAATGGCTCACAAAGAGGAAACTTGAAATTTGATATTACATAGTTGATGAAGGATCAGCTATTGAATCCTCTGTACCAGTTATTACCAGCAAACCTTACTAATTTATTTTGCTAACCATTAAAGAAGGAAGGTTTAGCCTCCTTTTTAGTGGACCTCTCACAGCTCACAAAGCTTTTACTATAAAGACACTCAGCAGAACTGACAGGTTCTTTCTAGATTAGATTACACAGGTATGTTTCATTAAATCTAGAAAGGTAGACAAGTTCAAAGCTAGTTTTTGGATCCTTGTGAGAAATGAAGTACTGAAAAAGATGGTCTAGTCCAAAAGTAAGTGCAAAGACACAAAGGTCAGATCGCTCAATCAATCAGACTTGAAGGTGACACTGTATTCTGCAATCTTTTTAAGAGTCTGGAATTTCTCTTGGCCACCTTATATAAGTATCCATTTAAGCAGAATTCCAGCACTCCATTTCAGGTGAAATGCAGATGTTTCCTGTACCTAGGCATCCTTTTGTGGCAAGGGAAATGTAGGTTCTAATAACTAATTTACCTAAATTTTTTATTTTCACTGACCATATCTTGGAAGAAACCCTTCAAGTTTCTTTCTTAAATGGGAATTCAACAAACAGATGGAACAAGTTTCACAATAAGCACAATAACCACGTCAGGTGGTGTAACACATTTTACCTGACAAGTCAAAACTGTAAGACATGCTAAGTGGCCGCATTGCTGTAAAAAAAAAGAAACAAAAACAACAAAAAAGAAAACGATTCAACTATTAGAAAAGCAGAGGGATAACGAAAACAAAAAGATTAACTCCACTTGAGACATTTTGGATTCTGTTGCCTAAATCCAGAATGTGTCAGACATGCTACTGCTTTACTGTAGTAAAGCTCAAAGGCTGAAAACTATAGTAGCATAAATGGGACTTGCAAACAGAGCAATTATAAATATATTAGTATAGCGTCAATAAATCAATGATCAAAACAAGAGGCAAACATCTTAAAAACTTAATATTATCAAATACAATGCCACGGAAAAGGGAAAAGGGAAAGAGAGAGAGAGAAGAGAGAAAGAGCTGGAAAAAAAATATTAAAATCACAAAGCCACATTTCACACACGTTTCAGTGACCTGAAATAAAATATTTCTAATTTTTTTAAGCATAATCTCCAATGATTATAATTAAACTAATACAGAGAGACACTAAAGCTAAGCTCGAGCAGTAGTTTCCTTGAAGAGGATGGAAAAAAAGGGCAAACAAAATCTGATTTGCGCTAATTCTTGTTCTTTTTAAAAACCTTGGGTGCAGTTAGCCTTTAAAATGCATCTATAATATTATTCATGTCTTTCCAGGCCTCTGACTATTTTATGGTCAGATAAGAAAGTGGTCAGATGTTCTTTATTTCTGGAAAGACCTATCTATATTTCCAATTAAACAGTGTAATTCAGGGAGCAGACACTCAAAATATTACTCAACTGAAAATAAAATTTCAGGGCACTAATCCAGATAAGCAGGTCAAGCCCGGTGACAAGAATGTACAAAATGTAAAAAAAGCTTATGTGTCTTACTTGACAGGTGAGAAACTTGCAAGTTGGTGTGAAAGGGCCTGTCAGCCACACATACCACTACATTAAAACATGTTTTATAAAAAGGTTGTACTGGGACAAGTTTTCCTCATGAGAATAAAGTGGTGAATGACGTAGGTGGCTGACTCAGAGCCAGATTTGGGATTTGGTATTTTTTCAGTAGTTCATTAACTAGACAACAGCTACAGAAACAGTATCTAAATCCGTGTCCAAACTTTGCATAAAGGCAAATACATTTTAAAGCATGAGGGTGTTTATCACCTAATGCTGAGTCCTAACTAAGGCTGATAAAACATGAATGTGAAACAAATTTTCCCCAAGCTCCATTAGCTACACTTGCTTGAGTCACAAATCCATGCTCCTGATTAAAGGGACCTGTACCTCAAGGCTGTGTTTGTCTCCACAGCTTATGCTGATGATTTTATAAGGTCATTTGCACATTCACTTCAACACCCCTACTCAAACCTCTCCCTTTGTGAGCACAGCTACCAAGTTTCAATCAGCATTTCCAAAAAACTTTCAGACAGAGAACAGCCAACCACAGGCTGGCTTTTCTCAGTGGCAGCTCAGGGCAGAAAAGATCTTACCTGTAGTATGTGTTGTGCAGAGCAGAGGGACAAAGCCTGCAGCTGCTGGGAGACACATAACATGACACCATATCACAGAGGAGGAACTGCAAGAGTACAGACCTCCTAATCCCAATTGTTAAAGTGTAGTTGTGCTCCTGACCACTATAAACTGAGCAAAAAGGAATAACTTTGAGACCTTCTGAAACATACCTTATGCTCCAAAATATTTCGCTCTAATGTGCCTTTTTATTTTCTCTTTTTTAATAGCGGCAAATATTTTTGTCCAGATGGTGCAAGTGTCTTACGTGGTGTTTCTACTTAGATTTATAATCTTTAAGCGTCATTACCTTACATGTTGTTACACTGAATTATATTCAGTGGTAGATCTATTGGCAGATCTATTTTTACCATGCTGAATGTCACTAGCCTTACTCCATTTCCAATTCTGCACAAAAACATCCTATTCTAAAAGGAACTTTAGGCATAACAATCATTTCAATATGAGAAATGACAAAACCTCATATTTCGACATAAGGAAAAATTATCATAAAGACCTTTGGTCTTGTTACTTCTTCATTCCAGCAACAAATATACACTTGGGAAAAAAACCTGCATGCATCCCCTTTTACACCTACAGTAATATGGCATCTAATCCACACAATTCACTGGACTTAAGAAGAATGACCACAGTTCGAAAACAAAAAATGTTCATTCTTTAACAAAAATTGAAGAATTAGTGGAAGACTGGTATCCCTCTTTGGAGGCCATGCCCTGAAATCAGTTCAGAAGTCATAACCAACAGCAGTCCAAATTTGAACAATGGTGAAACTGTTGATTAACTGGCTTTGATGCAATTTAGATCAGTTAGAAATTGTAGTGATTTATTAGATCAAATTTTGTGCCCCTGAGATGACATGATAGTTCCCAGATGGGGAACATTTAAAACATTGAAATTGAATGTTTGAAAGAAAAGTAGGGAATCGTTCCACATTTTTGCAAGCTTTCTACATTTGGAAAATATCTAGGTCTGTTAGAAATGGTAATTTATACAGCAAGCATAAACTGAATCCAAACCAGAAACTGGTAGGCCCAAAGAAACAATATTCAAAACATCGGGCTTTTAAAAATGCACCCCAGGCATTCCTCAAACTCCATCAAGTACTTCAAAAACAATGCAACAAAGTAAGACTGACGAAATTGTTTTTCTCCAGAGACAATGGGTTGTCACATTCCACTTGAATCTGGACCAGTGCCTTTGAGCACATGACAAGCAAAAATATTTTGCAAAAAGCAGCAACAGAAAGTATATATGTGGATTATTTCATGCTTTTCAGCCATAAGATGCCACATTTTGCTCTTAAAAAATCCAGCTAGTTCAGATTTTCTGATACAGATAAATACCACTCTCTTAAAGCAATCTAAGTCACTATGTAAGACTATATTTGTCATGTTTTTGTCATTAGAACCACTGAACTAATGCAAACTCGTGATTGTTGCACAGCACAGTAGTTGTATAGTTTCATAGTGGGTTGTTAAATATACATTGCAGAAATTCAAAATTTTGCAGTGCAAATCTAAATTATTTTCTCACTAAATAGATGTACAAAGACATGTTCCATAACTTAGAAAATGAAGGAAAGATTTACATTCAAAATACATGCAATAGATTCAGCAAACAAAATAAAATCAGATTTTAATTAAGATAAAGAAGTTGATGCTAACAACAAGAAACAAAGACAATAAATTAATAAAAAGACATGTAAAGAATACTTGCAGATATGTAAGGCATACTGCACTAGGGAGAAGCAATACCTGTTCCATTCTGAGCATACCTAACATTAACTGTCATGTGCAACAAGCAATACAATACCAGTAAATTGATCTAATACTTGCATTAAAAACTTTAGCGTAATCAAGCTGAACCATTCAGTTTCTTATTTTAAAATATAACTTAGCAGAAAGATTGCATAGCCCTAGAAAAGCCTGCAGGCTCTGTCTTTTTTCTGAAGAGATGAGAATAATTTTATCTTCTACTACATCTGCACAGACACGGTTAATATTGCTGCTTTTTATGTGGCAAGTTTTCTGTGGATGCTGCAGGTAAAAACTGGCAATGTGCTTACCCAGCCTGCTACGCCTTATCTCATCAGGTGAGACTGGACGTAGCTTCCTCTCTGCCTTGATTTCCTCCAGTATCCTTTCATGAAGGCTGCGTGGCCGTGGGGGGGTTGGTTTCAGTTTTCTTGCCGAGGCCTTGGGATATAAAGATAATCACATTTACACTAAAAAGCATTTTCTTGAAAGAAGATCTCACACTTTTTTTGAAAAAAATGTGGAATGTTGCGATACAATTCTACATGTACTCAATTTTAAACCTCACATAAATATGAAAGAGGGTTTTATTTTTCCCTGCTGCACCATGATTTCCCAGAAATAAAGGGCTGCTGGTAATAACAGCTTCATTAGTATATTCTATTCATTAGCATGTGCAAGATATTACACACTATTATTTAAGAGATCCTGTTCTAGACATACAGGAGACAATATTTTTGAAAGCCCATGGCAGAAAATGTAGTATTTACATTTTTGTTGGACACAAATATGCTTTAAAAAGCCATAATTTTTGTTAGGAATTAAGTCGACCGGATTACATACAGGATTTAATGGAGGTCGCGATCGGATGAAATCCAGGATTATTTCATGGGCGCTCTTTTTTAATCGAGGTGGGATGTCACCGTTGACCTGGAAAGGAGGAAGTGAAACACATAATGCTGTGTTTTACATTCATATTCATGCAGATGAGATCAATTGAAAACTCACAACAACCTTGACAGAGCTTGCAGTGTTCTGACACCTGCACCAGATGTAAAACCCCACCAGTCCTGAGCAAAGCAACAATCCATATGCAGAGCACAGGCAAGCAAAGAACCGCACATGACAGCTTTCCAGCTTTGCTGATGGCTGCAAAATAACCACAACTGCAGCAGCTTTAATCAGAAATATTTAGGATTTTGAAATTATGAAATCAAATGTCAAAGCTGCAATCGTGTCTACGGGAGAAGTACTTTTCTTCTCTGTAAATCATAAATTTCTGTAGAAGAGGGCCTGGGTTGTTTGGTTTTCCATTTGGTTTTCTCCAGAAACACAGCCATTTCTTTCTATGCTATCTCATTTAGACTTAAGACATCATAGGAAAGAGTAATCCATGCGCTCTATGTTCAGGATATAAAAGAAGGCAATGGAAGTTTTCCTATCATATGAAGAATGCATACATCGTAAGATGGGAATAAGTGTACAGGTTTGCTAAAAAAACCCCACCTGTCAGGTTCACTCTTCATACAGTACAGTGCCCAAGCATACTGTCAGGGATGAGAGAGCATCCTAAGCCACGTATCCTTTTCACATCTCCTATTACCATACAGTAGTTGGCTATCAGCCCTGTCCTCCAATTTCACAGAAATTCCCATGACAATGTATTTCTTAGACCAAGTG
>WEIV01018178.1:37465-80291 GCA_013390005.1 Calyptomena viridis
CAGCTTCTTAAAGAAGCCTCTCTGATAGCCCCCCCAGCTAATAAAAAACTCTGGCTACTTAAAACCACAACATCATGGTAACATAAGTTTTCAAGCTTGTGACACAGGCAACAGATAATACAAGTTTTAAGCCACTGTAGGTTTTCCTTTCCCATCACAGTATCATTCATGGTAACACTTTACAGTCTGGAATTCTAAAAGCTATGTTGTAACTCAAGATAAATGTTCTCTCCTATAAGAAAAGCCTAAAACAACCTCTTAGTAGAAAGCATGACAGGACTTTTCAGATGACTTTTAAAGGGTATTACAAAACCAACACAAGTCATTTGTTCAAGCATGTGCTATGTAGGCATGTCTTTCAGAGTTTCAAATGCCTGCCACATGGAAAACAAAATACAGTACATGTGCTGGTTTCACGTTTTTCCCCCTCAATGCACTATTTAAATTTAGGATGCCATATAAAACCCACAAATGTTATTATCTATAAGAAATAATAATTTCAAGATTATCAGGAAAAAAAAGAGAAGACAAGAAGATAAAAAAAGGAAAAGAACATTTCAGATTTGACAGATTCTAGTGTTTCTCTTGACTTACCATGACCTTCCTTAAGGTGTAGCGTTTGGATCTAATATCATCCATAAGCATCTCATAAGGTGTGAGCTGGTATTCTATCGGGAGTGGGTTGTACTGACGCTCTTGAACTTTCTTAAGTTTAACACCATTCCGTAAATCTCGCATCACTTGCACCCAAAAACGAGCCTGAAAAGAGAAATTTTATTTGATATATTACCCTTGAATACCACCTCACATTAAATCAAAGTTGTTCATTTTCCTTCCAGGACAGCACCAAATATGTACAGCTGTACTATTTAATTTTTAACACACCAACCAAACCCCATTTTATTTTATATAAGCCTATTTTTAACACTCATGAATGTAACAAAATTTTATTGCAACTCAGCAGGACTGCTGGATCTCACCTCAAGTACAGAAAAAGGATTTGAAATTCTCATACCTTATATCTATATTCTGATTTTAAGTATACTGCAAGCATGGTCTTCAAAGTTTTTAGACTTACAGCTAATACTACGCAAATTAAAACAGTGATTGAATCTGAAACTTTGTTGTCTAGAACTTCCTTGCAAAATTTCCCAGAAGTTGTTTTTCAAATAGAAATTTCAGAATGGTTTCCAAATTCTAAAGTCTAGTAACATCCTCTCAATAGTCAAATTCCTTTTGCTGTGCCTGAAAGAGCAACACATGCTAACACTTCCCTTTCATTTTCTGGGAAGCAGAATGGCTGGAGAGAAGAAAGAACAAGTGGTGGATAGAAGATTAGGAAATTGAAATCAAGTCCTTTTAAGAACCTCATAAAATGGCAAGAATAGTAACTAGAAAATAAAACAAGCTACTGCTTGGTTAAAAGTTTCCCTGTAACCTTTTCATCCTTGGCAAAACTCATCTGGTGGCTCTGTCTACTGCCTGGTTGCCCCTTTGAAAGGCAGTCAGCATGATACCGGTCTAAATGTCCAGTCTTTCTGAACTGCAAAAGTTTCTTGGTGAAAACAGCCTAAAGAAAAATATATTGCTTGGATACTTGTATTGTTTCATCTGCCTGCATAGGCATTCATTTGGTTCTAACTTGATGTGAGTTACTATTAATTCAAATGTTGAAAAAACCAGACTGATTTTATCACAGTACCAAAGAATGGTTTGTGTTGGAAGGGACCCCAAAACTCATCTAGTTCTAACCTCTCTGCATTGGGCAGGGACAACTTTCACTAGATCAGGTTGCTCAAACCTGTTCCAGTGTCTCACCACCCTCACTGTAAAGATTTCTTCCTAATATCTAATTTAAATTTACTCTCAGTTTAAAGCCATTTCCCCTTGTCCTGTCACTACGTGTCCCTGTAAAAAGTCCCTCTCCAGCTCTCTTACAGGCTCCCTTTAGGTACTGGAAGGCTGTTCTAAGGTCTTCCTGAAGTCTTCTCTTCTCCAGGCTGAACAAGACCAACTCTCTCAGCCTGTCTCCATAGGAGAGGTGCTCCCGTCCTCTGATCATCTTCATGAACCTCCTCTGAAATCACTCCAACAGGTCCATGTCCTTTATGTTGGGGGCTACAGAGCTGAGCTGGACAGTTTTCAGGTGGGATCTCATGAGAACAGAGGTAATAACATCTTAGGTAAGCTTTATAAAGAAATATAAATTACTAGTAATGATGCTGAATCACTATTCAATTGTTGTCTTACCCAGTCAGTGTTTTTTAAGTCATCCAGATCTGTGCTGGATTCATCACTTGCCTCTTTGTCCATTTCCTGAATCTTCTTCAGGTTCTGACAACGAAAAGAAAATGAGTCAATAAATGAACACTGGCATTACTCTCAAGTGAAACCAAAGCTTATTTTTTTACATCTGTTGTGTCAGGTTGTTTGGGTAGTCTATGGAATGTTTATGACTTAAATAGTAATACTGTAAAAGTAACTTGAAAATGCATCTGAAAGGCTGGGAAAAAAATGTTCAGCTTTAAGTATGAAAGTACCTCAGACAATAATATGCTGGAGGAAAAATCACGCATGGAAATTTTAATATCCCTAAAATTGGGCTATGCACAGAAAAGAAACTCAACCACCTGGCAGGTCTGTTAAGCTACAACACAGAAAATATTACTGACTTGGTAAGGATGCCATTCATACCCAAATTATTGTTATTTGCCCAATTTGAGACAGTTCATTTTTGTAGAAGGAGAAATTCCCATTACACTAGTTGTGAGGAGAAATAACCCATGAGAAATATTTTACACTGAACAACGACAGACTTGTATATATGTTGTAATTTGTTTGTCTCTATAAAATTGGTATATATTCTGAAATATCAATAATAAAATCATGTAAGGAAGAGAAACAGATCAAAGAATGGTCAGCTTGCACACAAATGCAAGAAAAAGATTTGGAAGGCATGATTTATCTCATACACATCAACACCTGCATACTCAAGATGCTATTTTATATTTGTTTACTTCTGTATTGAAATGTTCAGCAATGGAAGCAGCACTACAAACAAATTTTCAATAATCCACTTCACTTTTACAGAGAGTTTTCCAAGAAATCTTGAATAATGTTTAATTTGATCTGTTTTCTAAGTACGCACTAATACAGTCAAAATAGATAGTTAAGTCCTCTGCTAACTGTTTGTTTATTTTATAAGACTAAATCAACAGGTCAGAGGTCTGACAGACATATTCATAAAGAGTGTATTTCTTAATTTTAAGCACTCAAGCTTTTGTTTTAATGGAACTGAACAATCAGTATCATTTCAGCTTCTGAGCTTTCCAGAAAAAATAAAAACAATCATATTTTTTCAAACTTTTTTTCCCCTGGAAGTAATTTCTAAACTGCCAACATTTCAGTGTAAGAAACCACTGAAAGAGTGCTTAACTTGCACATTCAACAGTGCAAGCATCTACTAAGCCTGGCTACAGTGATAGCAAATGCGAGTCAGCTACCACAGAGGTTTTGGAAAGAGACCATATGGGGTTTTTATTGTCTTTTTTATTGTGCAAGTAACACAATTGTGTAAGTAACACAATTGCTTTCACATCAAAGAAGAAATACTACCATTGCCCTATAAAAATAAAATACATAATTTACAGGAAACATAAATCACCCACACTAACAAAGCAGATATATTATAGGACAATGTGGAAACATTTTGGCATGACTTCGCAGTATCTCAACAGGACACTCAAGTGGGAAAGAACATCTTTATGGAAACTTGCATTGTCCTGGAGCTGCAGTCAGCAGTCAGTCTGACACTTAAAGGCAATTGCCCTTTCCAAGGGGAAAAAAACCCCAAACAAATGGAAAGAATGGGTAAAAGCCTTGCTTATATGTATTTTGCTATCCAGGGTTTCTTCTTTTCTGTATAATTACAGTTGCAATAATAATTTCAAATACAGTATCTGTGAACTGTAAATTACTTGCCTTCATGCAAACTGCTTACATTTATTGAAAAACTGCAAAATATAAAATTGTTTTGATACTTTCTCTTTTTCCTCTTTGCAACCAAAAGGGAACTTCAGGAAATCAGCTCACAACTGTCAGATTTGCTCTTCCTTTCCATACCGTGAGGTACATACTAATTTTTAAAAAATTAACTTGTTCCAGCTGCTTAACCTATACTTCAATTGTTTAACAAGACTGGTGACAATTGCCCATCTCAGCAGCCACATTCTCTACCATACACTTTACTGGGCTGGTTTATGCCAAAGGCTGATGCTTTTGACTTACACAAATATTTCATGAAGCTAAAAGAAATTACAACCTGTTTTTCTTAACAATAAAAAATAAGAAGGGGGAAAAAAAACCCTGAGCAGCTGAAAGATCTTCCAAATAAGAACTTCCAATTAGTTTCTCTGGAACATAGCTGGAGGGGGAGTTTCTACCTGAGAAAGCACAGGTGTGACACTGCCTACCATGCACTGGAGAGCTGCAAGAGCAAAACCTGCCAGCCAAGTCTCTCAAAGTGCAGTTTATGGTACTAATGAACTGGTACAAGCACAGGCTACTTGCCAAAACCAGGCTTTACTTCCCATCCTCATGCTGAGTGTTGGGCTCTTGCCCTCCCCACAGCTGACACCCACTTCATAGGGGTAATTCATTTCCCTCCTCAGCACCTGGCTCAGACCCCTAAATCCAGCTCACTCTGCAGTTAGTGGAGAAGAGTACAAAGAAAAGGAACTTCCACCATTATAAAAGCTACAAAGCTCTGGAAGACTATGGAGGAAAAAACCCCAGCAAGTGCTCTATCCTTGCAGGCAGAGCTTAGTGCCTTCTTTAACTCTTCTACATCAGTCAGGTGCCGCTTAGGAAGGAATAAATTCACTGTGACAAATGATTACCCTTAAACTTTTAGAGTAAATGGAACAGTAGGATTTCCCTCCAGCACCCCATCATCAGTGGCTTTCTACCTCTGTTTCAATCGTAAATTATAGAAATCGACACATTTAAAATATAACAGACACTGTCAGAACTCAACTGTGATCCAAAACCTGCGAGTAACCTCAGCTGCTGTACCCACTTGCACTTAACCTTGGGACAATGGCTTAAGGAAAGCTATTCAGTATAATAAAAACATGGCCTAAATGGATTTCTGTTTCAGAAAGCAGAAACATCTTAAAAGGGTTTTTCTAAACAATCCCGGAGCCTCAGACCCACACCACAGACCAGATTCACCTATCACAGCCTGGGTGTTCATTCAGGAAATAACGGTTGAATGTGTAGGAAATGAGTGTTTCAAGGGTTTTCGCTTTTTTTAGACCATTATAGCATTTGGCCATTTTTTTAAAGACTGCATTTTATGACAAAAGCTAGTAATAACAGTATCAAATGTCTTCAAACCTCTTGCTGAACTATTAAAAGCAGGCACTTGATTTGCTGCTGCTGCATGGCCCACATTTCAGATGCACTTTTCTGTGCTCAGTGACAGATGGGATTTTATGTAAGACACTTGTCACCAGTGTGTCAAAGACTTGTTTCCATAAAATGCTCTTTAAAACACAATGCTTTAATGAATATGGTATTCTAGGGAATCCAGATCTCGACTTTGTCTTTCAGCAATTGCAGAACACAGTCTACTAAAGTTTATACTCTTAATTAGGAATCATTTGTTCACTGATTACATTGATTCTTACACAGCTATCTGTGAAACTAATAAAATATTCTTGCAGATCTAGGCTCAATTTAAAAATACATAATATGCACATAGGGAAGAAATGGCTTTTATATATTTTCAGTTATTCAACTCTAGTTCTTTGAAAACACCCAAACCCCACTTAATTAAAATATGGAAATAGGATCAGTTAAATTAGTTCCTGAAAACCTCTTGAGCTGGTATCAGACAAAGTTCTTCATATATAGTGGTGTGGGTCGGTGCACCTTGCTCAGTTCTGGAGAGGGCAATAGTCACCATGCTGCTCAATATAACCATTTAAGAACAGGCAAAAAACCCCAAACCAAGTGCATAGAACACTGATTGAGTGACAGTGCCTGCACCACTTAAGAAAATAAAACAAAATCCTCCCCCACCAAACACAAACCAGCAACATTTTCCCTTATTAAAGCTGCTAAATGGAGGGATCACAAAGGGGCTGCAAGCTTGATGACCATATAGTTGCAAAAGTGGAGTCACTGGAGGCCTGGAAGTGTAGGCAAAAGTGAAGTTATGAGAAGAAAAGTTTGTGAATCAATTTCTTTCTCCAGCTATGTGTAGGCCCATGATGCAGGCAGATTTTCTGCCTGAGGCTGTAACTGGGCATGGCCTGATCCTTGTAACTGGACAAGGAGAAATTGATCCCCAGGTCATTGGGTGATTAATGTAAACAATACGGTGTGATATATAGCTGTAACTGCGTAGCAAGAAGGGGGCAGACATGTTGCAGACTTCTTAGAGAGCAGACCCTCTGCTTGGCTGTGAGACATGGCCAGGCAGAGAGATGTGTCCAGGCCACCTAGACACGCTGTGTCATGGGGCATGGACACAGAGTCTGCTAGGAAGGTAAGATATGCTTAGAGTTAGGCTTAGAAGCAGTAGAGATAGTTTAGCTTAGGATCAGACTGTAGAATGCCAGCATGCAAATAGTTAAATGAACACCTGAGAAACTTAATGAAATCCAGCCTTCTTGTCATTTTTCCTGCCTCTTGGACTACCGGACACAACAGCTATGCTTTCTGAAAACCCAAGCAGCGTATTGGACAGCTTTCACAGTCATAAGACTTTCAAGAGTAACTTGGCTAATGACTATTTCCAAAATAAGTTAGCCATTAACATTGTTCAGGTACCTATTAACTACCTCTATTATCATATTTTGTACAAATAATACAGCAGTATAGCCAGGTTAAATGGAAAGCAACACCTGACATTTTTCATTAATAGTTTTCTAATTGAATCTTTGCATGGTATGAAGCTAGGAAACAAAGAAAAGAACATTTTAATTTCTATGTATGTACTTAATCAGAATTTGTATGTTTATATTTCATACAGATCAGATGGAAATATATCCAGGCAGACTGAAAGAATTATGTTTTTACATTAGAAAGGACAGAAATTAAAGTCGACGTGTTTTAAAAGAACAGTACAAAGATGACAGATTGGCAGCTTTCTCTGTGTTTTACCAAAAACTTAATTAAAAGGCACACTGTGGATAATGGAATTATGGATGAGTTTTTGATAAGCATGGACTTTCACTGCAATCAGAGATGCAGGGAATTATAAAAATACAAGCAGTTTTAATTAGTCTGGAAGGAATATGAATCTTGATGCTTTAGCATGTACATCAAGCCTTAAAAATTTTTGAGATGTAAGACAAATCTACTGTGACAGATCTGCCTACTGGACATCTATCTTGTATTTTATGCAGGCCAGTATTACATGGTATTCTTTAGCACCAGCTGTGCCAGTTGTGGTGTTTATCACCCACAGCCCTCTCATGAATGATTAGCTCTGTTGCAGGCTGGCATGAACGTTTGTTGATACCACTCACAGGGTCACAAAGTGTTTGAGGTTGGAAGGCATCTCTGGATTCAGCTGGTACAGCTCCCCTGCTCAAGCAGGACCACACAAGGCCAATTGCCCAGCATCACATCCAGTCAGCTTCTGAGTATCTCCAAGGATGGAGATTCCACAAACTCCCTGGACAACCTGTTGGGACAACAAGCCAGTGCTTTGCACAGCTTTGCCATCCTTACTGTACAAAAACTATTTCCTGATGTTCAGAAGGAGCTTTGCCTCCTGTGTCTCACCGTGTACCCACTGCCTCTGGTCCTGTCATTGGGCATCACTGAAAAAAGCCTGACACCGTCCCCTTTGCATCCTTCCTTCAGGTATTTGAAAAGATCCCCCTGAGCCTTCTCATTTCCAGTCCTCAGTCTCTTAGCCTTTCCTCACAGGAAAGCTGTTTCAGTCCTTCATCATCTTCCTAGCCCTTGCCTGGACTCTCTCCAGTACGTTCATCATTCTCTAGAACTGGGGAGCCCAGAACTGGGCCCAGCACTCCAGCTGTGGCCTCACCAGTGCTGAGCAGAGGGGAAGGATCACCTCCCTCGACCTGCTGGCGACACTCCCCCTAATGAAGCACAGGATACCACAAGGCTTCTTAGCAGCAAGGGCACATTGCTGGCTTACTCACCCATTAAGTGCACATGGAACATTAACTCCGGTAGAAAGCAAGACTGGGCAGTAACAGGGAGCTGAAGGAGGACTAGGGCAGATATCCCAGCAACATTTTAGCAAAGCAAGTTCCCAGTGTGGATAGCAGCACAGCTGAATCCCCTGTCTGATCCAGAGCAGCAATTTCTGCATTCCTTTTCTTGCATAGTCTCTCCTTATCTCCCCCAGTCACACTTGATGCCATTTCTGAACAACATGTGTGACCTTTTCAGATACTTCTCAGCAGGAACATTTGCTTTATCTCATGGACATAATTTATTTGTGCCAGCAGTCCCTCCTATGGCTAGGTGTCAACAAAGGTTATCTCAATGACTTCTGGATGATCCTGAATGAATCTTGTCTTTTACATGGGTTCATTTTTAGCAGATATTCCAACTACCTTCCCTCTTGCCACACACACGGGCCTCTCCTCCAACTTGTGGACCATTTCCTCCCCAAAACAATGGAAAAAAAATAAATACCAAAAATGGGGGGAAAAAAAAAAAAGAGAAATCCCCTTTCTGTAGAATTTTCTTAATGCAAATTTGAAAGCTCACTTCTTCAGATGAAAAACAAGCTGCACTCCATCTTTGTCATCCGCATCAGCTGTAAATGCTTGAACAGCAGGACACAAATTTAGGGGGTCTTGGCCCATCAAAAGACCACTTCTGGGTGGCAGCAGATGGTACCCAGGGTGGGTCTGCAGCAAGGGCACCTTTCTCACAATACACATGCTTCCAGCAAAACACCCCAGTAAACTTGCTCGAGAAATTTCACCTTGCAAAAATAAGTTAGATTGGATCAGTTAATTGAATTTCAACCCTACATTTGGAGTTGCTGTTTCTACTCCACAGAAATATTTTTACTACTGCTACTCTAATTTTTAGTTGTTCAGTTGAAATAGCAGTACCACATCTTTCTCAACTCTGGCCTGTCTTATGCATCTACTACATCAAACATTTCATTCTCTTTAAGAATGAAAATACCATCTCTGTCTGCACGTCAGCTTTACTGCTGACCTTTCATACACAGAGAATCAGACTGGGAATAACCACATGACATCAATAATGTGACAAAGTGCCTTAAACATTCTATTTGACATCCATTGAGATGATCTGAACAGCTCACTCATTGCTTCATCATTTCTGATTAATACACTCACCCAAATGCATGCCAGTAAAACCCTTTCTGAAACCACGCTCCATTTGTTATGACAGTGACGATTACATGATAGACCGGGGAGCATGTGACTCCTCAATATATATATTAGTAATAAAACATATTACAATCCTGTAGACTTATCCTTCCTACCTCCTGATCTCTCTCTCATGAAATCCTGTAACTTTCAAAATCCTCACAAGTTTTTAGAGGGCCAAACTGACAACAGCATCACAGCAGTTATTTTTTTTCCTTCCTCTTGCACAGTTTATTTCCCCTCTAAACCTTTTCTATGCTGTAGCAAATTTGGTCAGATTTGGTTCACTCCAAGCAAGTAAATTTCTGCAGATAAAAATTCTCACTAAAGTGAAGTTGGCTGTTTGAGCATTTACAGAGCAAAAACTATGAACCTCATATATCTGTGAAACAGATACCCAGATGCCATTTGGTGGCCTTAAAAGGAACTCAAGCAATTTCAAAGTAATTTTTATCCATAGGAAAGTTATTTTAAGTAATTTTTGAGGATTTTCCCCCTTTTTTGGTGTTTTTAATTTCATTTTGATCTCACATCCACAACTGTGTCTAGGTTTGAGAGATTCTAAAGCAGGATTTCCAAATAAAGTTGTTATTTTTTGAAATAAACTAACAGTTTAAAATTCTTGTGTCAAAACCACAACATTGTATAGTATAAGTTATTCTTTTAATTGGAGCTGATGTATGTAATTTGTTTTTTTCCCAGTTGTTTGCCAATGCAATCACCACAAATTCACGACAACAAAATGTCCTCACTGAAGTATTCAGTGTTTATCTCATTAATACCCCATACTCATATGACAATCAAAAAAAAAGAAAGAATGAATTTATTTACTAGAAGAGCATTTAAATGTACTCCTCATGACTTAAGATTCTGCTATGCATTTGTAAGACAGAAGAGCATATAAACAATATCATAGCTTTTACTGGCACAGACAGTGTGATCACAGGATCCCTGCTTGCCTCAAGTATAGAGGTCATTTTAAAATGGTAGATCATGATTTACAGCATTCCACCTTGTATTTCCTTCATATCTGATTTTTTCTTTGTATACTACATTATTTTCAAAATTAAATACCTACCAAATCTATAGTTGAATAAAAGCTACAACCAAGGATCAAGCATAAGATAAATCCAAAGTATTCAGATTCCAAAAGCTTCTTCCAAGATAATTTTCTTGGTAATTTCTTACATGCCTACTGGAAGGCTGATCCAAAGCAAAACAAGATCAAAAGGTCAAAATTCTGGCCCTGGTTAGGTGCAGCAATAAAAGTCTTACTAATTCAGTAGGGCCAAAATTCCATCTGCAAGGATTACTTCCTTTGACCTAAATGTGCTTTGAATCAATGCCTAATAGTCTGTGAGAGGCAAATGGTTTCTTTCATTTGGGATTAACTCATAGTATGCTCTATGGTGTGATCAGACGTTTTTGGGTTTTCATGCTCAATTATAAGATGATTAAATAATTTGCAAATTCAAAATGCCCTTCTTATTTTTTTTTAATTTTTAAAAAAATTATTGTTAAAACTTGATTTTAAATGGTTATAACCCACAATATTTTACTTTGGCTTTACAAACAAACAAACAAGCAAACAGAGATGCCTTATTACTGCTCACTGTGGCCAAGAACTACTGGAAACTTAATTCCTCTCTGAGCAGGAAGAACTCTAAAGGGTCTTATTTTTGAACCTCAACAAGGACTCTGCAATAGCTGTTAAATGAGGTACTTCCAGCACAGGTCCCTGGATCAATATATCCAGTAGTTAATAGCTGAGATGTGAAGTTCATGATGTCAAGGTTTGGGAGAAAGATTTAGCAGAAAGACCCTTATCCTGACTGCTCTCTGTATCATAGGCACTGGATGCAGATGTCCTGTAACATAGGCACGTCAGGAAAAAAGTGGTTGTTTAGCCATGCTGACACTGCCAAAATTACACTGGTATGGCACTGCTTCAGTTTACAAATTGCTTTCAGTTTGAGTAAGACTGGAAGAGATGTGGAGATGAAACTTGACCCTGTGCAGCAGAAAAACATTTCTGAAGGATTCTCCCTCCTGCATCTCAACCAGGAAAGACCACCAGTCCCTTATGCCTCTGACTGGTTGGCATCTTCCACTATCAATGTGAGAGTAAAAACTCTCACATTGCTCTGAAGCTCATCTGCCCTTTTAATGAGCTGATCCAGCTCATTAACCTGAGGAGGAATAACTCCTTTTTTTTGTTTGTTTTGCTTGATATATGCTGGGTTTGTTCCCTAGAAGCAGAACAGTGGGAGCATGTGTGCGTGGGTGGAACAGCTCTGCATCTTTCAGCAGCAAAATTTTTAGGTCAGCCTGTAAAAATCTTATCCTTCTTTTCAAGGGTACTGCAGATCTTGACTTACAAAAGAAAAGAAAATCCTTCAGGGATTTATTAAAAAAAAATTGTGAAAGCGTTGTTACTTGACAAGTTGGCTTTGGTGAAGAAACCAGCTTTAAGAAGCATGTTTCCCTTCCAGTCCCTCCCCTCACCCACCAGTTTTCCAATGTTACCAGCATCTGCACTGTGTTAATACAACTGTTCATGGGGCCATTCTGCAGGCCAGATCACTACAACTATCTGCATTAAATATCATTCTTAAAGTCACTCTTCTACTAGATCATTTCATTGCAGTCGTTCATAGGATGGCCTTGGAGCCAACAATACAGCCAAAAAGGCAGCAAACATAAGAATCATGACCTGCAGCCAAAAATGTTTCTGTTTATAAAGTTGGCTCTGCTGTGAAACCAATGTGACAGACGACAAGCCTATCATACAGCAAAAGGTAAGAGAAACAGCTGACTATGGACAAAGTATCAGCAAGAATAATCTCAGATAATTCTCAGCAAAGAGAATTACCTCATGGGAAAGAGCTGAGAAAGAACAGGCAAAGCTCTGACACTTCATAACATCCCTGAAACACCAGAGAAGCTTTTAGACTCAAACATACTGCATATATGCATGCAGGAATGGGTACACGTATGCAATGTCTTACTCTCCAAGAAAATCTTCCGGTTTACTCCCAAATAATCTAATCACAATTAATAACAAATTCTATGAGACATCATTAAATAGTTACAGGCCAAGAGGAAAAAAACCTCAGCTGAAGAACTGTTCTCCCTGAACACTACTGATCATTTCTTCAAGCATCTGACATTCCCTACTGGCTGGATACAGAAGTGATTTTGTAAGCCAAATTCACAGAGTGATGAGCTCAAAAGCAGCAAACCTTCTCAGACTGCTTACCTCTTTTGCACTTTTAATTTTGGCCAAGAAAGTGTACAGCTCCATTGTTTCAGCAAACAGAGCCCGACATACTGCTTGATAGTGGTTTGGAGCCTCTGATCGGGTTGGCAGGTGGGCAGCACACAGCTAGAGAGAAAAATAAACAACAATATCAAAACAATGCCCTATTGCTTTTATTAAAGCTACAAAGCATGAGAAAACACGAAAGTGAACACAAGAGAATATCGAGGGCACAAGCACCCGTGAGACATTTCAGTTTAGTCAGAAATTGGGGTGTATTTTCTAAACCTTCTCTTCCTATTTATTTTATAAGAAGAGCTCTGTAGAGATGGCAAGGGGACTGGTTGACCATGTTCTGGAAAACAAAGCAAAACAAGACACTGCCTTCTCCTTACAAAAACAAACAAACAAACAAAACAAAAATAAACAAAACAACATAATCGTGAAGGGGAAAGATGCAATCTTGTGGTAGCAAATTTTGGGAAGACATACTTAATTCAAACCAGCTTTAACACTAAGTGTTGTTTAGCTTCCTCTGAATATGGAAGAGAACCGTATTTCTACCAGTTTATAAAAGGATGGCAGGTAAAGAAGGAAAAAGTCCAGTGTAATCATCATGCTGAAACTTTGATTCAAGCAGTAAAGATGTTACAAACCAGCACCAGCGGTGGAGGCACAGGCTTACTTCTTCACCTCAGACATTCCTGAACATTTCCAAACAGGCACAGTTGATGTAAAGGAACACTGACAGAGGTTTTCATACATGCTAAACCTTCAAAACTCTGAAATCCTACTCAAATCACTAATAATCACTCACAAATACCGATAAGCAGTCAGTCCAGAACTGCTTTTAGAGTAAAAAATACAGTTCTCATTTCTGATAAGAAACGTTTCACTGAGACCAGCCTTTACGTTTCAAATAGAGAACCTGAACATTATGAGCAACATCCAGCTTCATGAACGGGAACATCCAGCTTCTATTACTGCATAGCTCAGCATGGATGCTAATAGTTGCAGTATCTTTTTCCCCTAAGTCAAATTCATCACCTCCAAGTATTCATCATGGAAATCTTGGCTGGAAACAGAATAAAATAGCATCTGTAATTTTTCCCTTAAACATCAAAAAAATCCCTGTTGTGGTTTTGAGTAGCCAGAGTTTTTTATTAGCTGGGGGGGCTATCAGAGAGGCTTCTTTAAGAAGCTGCTGGAGTTTTTCTCTGCTCTANATGCGACAACAGTACCTGAAAAAAACTGTTGTCAGTAACAAATCCACTAAGCAGCAGTTTGCAATAGACTGTTTCTGTGGACAAGACCCCACGAGGAAAGCTGGGGTGGGACTCTCTCTCTCTTCTGAACAGCAGCAAAGAAAACCTCTGACTGTAACCCCCCCCACCCCCACACACACACCTGCCTTCCTGAGCTGTTGGGGGAAGGTGAAGGATCTTAAAAGGGAGGGGTGGGGGGGGGAGAAAGGTGTCTGTAATAACTATCAAACTTCTCACCCTTAAACTCTTAAGCTCTGATTTTAGTAGTAGTAGTAGTAGTAATAGTAAATACTTAGCATTCTAAGTTAGAGCCTGTTTTGCTTGTGTGAAGTAGTTAATAAACAGTTGCTCGTAATCCTTATCACAAAAGTCGAGGGGTTTTTTTTCCTTCTCTGAGAAATTTTAGATCTATGTGTGGGCTCTCGGCTTTTAGCTAGAGTCAAACCATGACAACCCCCAAACAAACCCAGAGCCAAAACTAGAGAATCCATATAATATATCATACTGATGCATATATTAAAATAAAACAAAATCCTAACCAAGGCCTTAAAGTCTGTCTTGTTACTGCAGTTTAACAGTAGTTATTTACTATACATATATACATGTATATAGAGCTATAGAGCCAAAACTAAAAACAAGCCAAAACCTGGGGGTGGCTACCTTCAGATCTCTAGAACTAAAGCTTGAGACAAAGGCTTCTTTAGTGGAAGAGCCCTTAATTAGCCTAGTGGCAGACTTGTCTAAATCTCTCCTGTTGTTTGAGTGAACACTGTGGTTACAAAGGGCACAATGCATGTAAAGCTCAGGCTGCTTTTCCATATTGCTTTCCATTTGATCTAAATCCATACTGCCACTAAAAGGTGAGGTCCTGTGGCCTCCAGCTGTATGCATCCACCAATGCCCTTATGCTGGCACCAGAGTTCGTGCCCTAACTCAGAGAGGATTACTCATCTGGACAAAAATTAACAATGTGAAGGAAGTGGAGCAGGAGACAACTATTCTTCATGGCATGGACACACACGTAGTAGTGCAGGCAAAAATGCTGCCAGGGTGGGAAAAAGGAGGAAGGGCTGAACAACTGTGTTTGAGTACAGTCAGATTTAGATTGGCTCAATCTCACTGACAAATTGCTTTCTCAGGTCACAGGTCCCTTGCTATCTTTTATTTCTTCCCATTAGAATAACAATACAGAGTTCAGTGGTAAGATTTCGTCAACTCCTTTGATAAATTTTTACAAGAACAAATTTGGACTCCTGTAATATCCTGTTCTGATTACCGTACCTATATACATATATATCTACACACATATATATATATACATACACACATACATATATTCTTTTAGTCATAAAAAATAGTATGAGAAAAGTTTATATATGTGTGCATGTATTTTCATTCTTTCCTGTATAATTTCCTTATATGTAGGTAATTCAAGGCAGATGTTCACAAAACCGCCTCGTTTTTAAATTTTATAACGGATGGCCAAAATTTTCTCATACTCTTCAAATTTATTTCTGGATAATCACAAGGACATAGTAGACAAAACCACCCCCCCTCAAAACAAACCACTTTTTTCTTATGTTTTTCTTTCATCTTCCTTTTTTCTCCCCCACTTTTAAATTTTTTTTCTTTCCTTTTTCCCTTTTTAACAAATCAGATCAACTCCTTTGCAGATAAAGGGAGAAAAACTAATGACAGCACGTACCACGAATATAGAATCTATTAAATATTTCCCTTAATAAAAATATTAGAACATTTAAAAGACCAAATTCTGAGTATGGTTATTTTGTGTTCCTTTCTCTCAATAATGAATTGTGCCTTTACCTGCCTTACTATGTTGTCAGTAAGCTATTTCTGTTTATTCATAATAGTACAGATAAAAGGGTTTAATTCTAAAATACATCACTTACAAAAATAACAGCAACAGCAATTTCAAAAAAGGTCATAAAATGGTCTTCATAATGGAGAATAAATTTTCCTATTATACAGATTGCACACAGGTTTTTAAGAACACATTTTTCATTATTCAGAAGCATGTTAATTAGAAACAATTTGCATCAAATACTGAGAAAGTTCATGAAATGCAGCAGTGACAAGTTCAAGCAGGGGATGGATATAATCTTGATTCTATTATTGAACACAAAGTAAAGAGAAAAAAAAGCCTGCTGCTGAACTTAGTTACAAAAGCAATCACATGAAAAGCTGACCATTTGGTTTGCAAACGTTATGCTGCAGGTATTAGAAGAGGGCCAGCAGCAGGTCCTACTAACTTTCATGTTCTGAAAAATCAGTCTCTGAGTGATCTTATGTCAAGATGCATTACATAATACAACTCCTTGTGGTAATATAAAGTCAAGCAACTTAACATAAATTTTTTTGATGGGGAAAGGTAAACCTGAAAAAAGTGAATAGGACAGACTGATATTTTTTTCTTTTCATTGTAATTTATTGTACTTGCATGTTGTTCAGAATGCCTGACAAGCTATAATTTCTGCATGAAAAAATACTGTAAAATCTAGGCAGGCAAGGCAAATCAAGTATGAAATGTCATTTCTAGCCTGAGCTCAGGATATTTGTCCACTTAAAAAAAAATTAAAATCTTTAATTTTATGGTACAGTGTTTGAAAAGCTATGTAACACACAACAAAAATCCCAGTCAGAACGTTTTAGTAACTGAGATATGAAATGACAGCCACCTAATAAACTCATCCTCTTACCATGTCATAGTGGTCATCGTGCAAGAAGGACTAAGATCAGATCTACAGTCTTTTCCAGTCATTTTGAGTTCAGCGAGGAAAGGAAGCCTCTGTATGGTGCTTATTCTGAGACTTGCCTTTTCATCTCTCATGATACAACTTAAAACTACCCTAAGGGGAATGAACACAAACAGTGCCCAGAGCTTAATAGAAGGGATGTTTGTTTTGTTTCCAAGAAGTCTCAAAAAGTATTGCTCAAAACAAATTATGTGGTCTTTGCAAACTGGTGAAATAACAAAAATATTATCAACTACTGAAACATTAACTAGCTCAGTCTGTAAATATTTCCATTTGCAATCACCGTGAAGAGCTGGGATTTTGAATTTTTTTTTTCCTAACTGAGCCTATCCAAAACCTCAGCTTGACCCAAAGCATTCAGTCTTTGCTTAGATCACTAAGAAGATTAGAGGCTGTTTCCATCCACATTCAGGGTTCACAGGAAAAAAAGGCATTATGTAAATATCATACCCTTGCCAGCTCCTCCAACTTCATCCTTGGTTGACTAGGAAACATTGTGCACCAAGCCAAAGCAGTGCTAACGGGAATCACAATTTAATCATCTGAAGAGATCAAACAGCATTTCTCACATGTGTTTAAATTTACTCACACAGCCTCTATAAAATTACAAAAAATACAATTGCCTCGTCCATTAAAATGCAGGTAAGTTTTGCAAAACCTTTTTGGCTATATATATACTGGAAGCTTCATCAAAACACCTGGGCTCCTGGAATTAAGATTTCAAAAGACAAAAAGTGGTTCCACTTGCAATCATCTTGGGCAAAGAGCCTGTATAAATGCATCACAAAGAAGAAAAGGGTTTCTTTTTTCCATGGCCCACAAAGACAGGCTATTGATATTATGCAAAACATATTACCAGCCTGCAAATGCAAGACTTGTTAAGTGTTTTGAAAGCCTTGGAGTATTAACACAGACTTAAAAGATGTACTTCTTCTTAAGCGACAAGAAATTACTTTAACCAACAGATCCCAGAATATGCAACTGTACTAGATATCTGCTTCATCCTTTGTAGTATGGTGCTGCAATGGGTTCAAAAAATACAACTCAGCTTGAGATGGCTTTCCAAGTCAAGATTATTTTCTGAAAGACTATCTCTGTGAAAACAAACTAGAATTTATGATTAGGGTTTTTTTTTCATAAAAATCCTTTTTCATATGACAATGAACTTCAAGGAGCCATATGCCTTACCAGAGAAATCTTACCAAGAGAATACCTGCTTATTTGTAAAACTCAACCAAACATTTTGCTTCACTTCATTATCCAGATTAAGAAACTGTTATATAAGGTCTGTTCAAAGGAGTAAGTGTTTTGTCATGAGTTTGTAAGATGTTTCTGCCTGCTAGAACCACCTCTGTGCATAGTACCCTTGACTCAGGCACAGTGCAAATTTTGAGGTGGCTTTCACAACACCCGGAGCCAGTTCATCTGCTTCCCAGCAGTTCAGAGCTGCTCTCCCAAACTTTCCAGGCAGAGATTTGTCCCTGACTCTGCCACTTGTAACTGGAGTGGGTCAAGGACTAGGTGATCCCTCTGATAAAGGATTTTAGGGCAATACTACCAAAATAAGACTGTGATAAGACAAAAGGGATGGGAGCAGTTAGCTATTAATCTATGAAATAAATTAATAGAAAATACAGAAAGTATTCACAGAAAGTTACTCTTCACCTGCAAAAGCTTGGTAACTTTTTAAATTGGTATTTTAAATGATCTTTTGCAAGAGCCATGGAGCTTCCAATTGCTTGACATGTGAGCCTCTAGTTAATTTTACACACCTCAAGGAAAGGGTAGGTTTTCTGGAAACTGAAGCAAATTGCTAGTATCAAGCACATCTACCTCAATATTTGTGTTCTCCAGCTCTCTTGTAAGGCCTTTCCTTTGCGATGGTATTTGTTGTTTTGATCACGTTTCATCACTTTGAGGTGGACAAGAGTTCTCTACTTACAAAAGTTCCAAATTTAATAGTTAAAGTGATGCTCCCCATAAAATGAGTTAATAAATACATTGCTTTACCGATTTTCTTTTCTAATATAAAACCCCAAATGCAGCAGCAAAGATTCTGCATTTAGAAATAACAGGTACAATTAGATGAATTAGTGGCCTTGGCTGGTTCTCTCTTTTAGGACTGTAAAAAGAAGACTACCGTGTAGCTGCTGAAATTAAAGCCAAAACTGCAAATGGGAATTAGATGACACAAGGATTGAAAGCAGTGTTTTGCATAAGATCTTGATCCTTAAAGAAGTGTCCACTTGTCTGTATCATATAATTGTCATCATCTTTAACCTCCCTCTGCTTTGCAAACTCTTGAGGATTAAAGGCCTTCAGAAAATTATTTATATGTATTATGAAATGTTGAACAGGCATGGACTAACAAATGTTTACAAATGTCCCCCTGAGTCAAAACTTAAGTCGGCATTGAAGTAAAGTTGAAAGACTCTTATCATGTGGGTAGACAGTCTGGGAAATGATGCAGTGCTGTTTTGTATGCTGTAGTTGTTTCTAGAAACACAAGGCAAAACACGAGCAATTCAACAATGTTGAGGATGAAACTGGTGCACAGTAAAAGACTCCCTTCAACTCTTTTCTTCTGAATGGAATATCTGTCCTGACACTGTTTGATTCAGGTACTGATTGCCTTGAGTTACTGAGCACCATGACTCTTTTTTTTTCTTAAAATCTTATACTTCACAGTTATTTGAAGAGTCTTAACTACTTTTACACACTATTAGATTGAATTTAAGCAGTGATGAAAATCTTGATAAAATTTCAACAGGAATTTCAACTGCAAGACTAACATCTCACTGAACTGTCTCACTTACAAACTTGAACTTTTTCCAACACCAGAAACAATTAAAGGTGAAGACAATTTGTATTTTGATACATTCATATGATACTATCTTTAAGTAAACAAGTCTTACAAATACTTAACACAATTACAAACATCTTTGAAAGTATTTAAAACTTACTCTGGTTTTAAGAAACAGAAAGCAAACTTCAGTATATGTTACTGACTACACTTTAATTTTTAAGACCAATCCTGTATTTGTCATCCTCAGTGAACCCTACTCTTACTCTTTATTAGCTTTCTAAGTACAGAATGAAGACCTCAGCTATCGAAATGGACTTCAAACGAAAGTCAACCTATGTTTTTGTGAGACGATGATTATTTCTACTGGACTCTTTGACATTAATTTTTCAATGACTGACTAATTCTATGTCCTAGTGCAGACTTCTTGACAAAGCTGTGTTTGTATAAATTCTCATTTCTTCCTAAAAGCTACTAGGCTATTTTTACGCCTCAAATACAGCCCCCTACATACAGCTGTTTCTGGATTATGTGTTAGGTGTATTGTTACACTGTCTTTACACAGTGGACTAACAACATCCTGCTTCTCAAAGAGGCTTGTTTCAAAAGAGCCAATTAAGTGAAAACCAATTCTGCATTCTCTCTTAGTTTCAGAGAAACTGTGCTCTGTTGTTTCTTAGCAGAATAATGGAGGAATTAATAATATAAATATGCAGTAATCTGAATTTGCTAGCTCTCATTCTTTGACTATTCAGTGGACCATCAATGGGATTATTCATGAGCACGGGAAAAAAACTACCATTTATATTTTTCCCATTCTTTTATATGAAATGTCAACCCCTGCAACATCTAGCAAAACGACTAGGTACTCTGTCAGCAGCAACTGTTTTCTAAAGCTCTCTGCTTCACAAAAAGGCAACAACTCTGTGCACATTTGGCAGCTCTCATCTGTACCACTCTGCACTTCATGCAGGAGCAGCAGCATGAAGGATGAGACATGAGACAGAGGCCTCGGTGTAAGAAAACTAGCTTCAAAAGCAGAGCAGAGGCATAGATGAGGAAACGTGATAAAACTGGATAATTAAAGGAGAAGGGGAGTGGCTGTGCATATTCACAGGGCTACCTGTAGTTATTTAGCTAACAGCCCATTAAGTTGTGGAACCACCCTTCACATTATTAAATAATTTAGACCTAAACAACTGATAGCAAAGAGCTGCACCCCTGTAATGCCATTTTGTATGGTTGCCTGCCATGCTTCTCAGGCCCTCCTTAGGGCTGGAGGGTGCCTTCTAAGTGGAACTACAACTTCTGTTCAGCAGAAAAGAGAGTTGGGTTTGTACCAGGGTGCTTGGCCTACAAAGCAGAGAATGAGAGCAGGACAGATGCCCTTCTTTCTTCCTCTCTCCCCAGGACTCCACACAAGCATATAAAGCAGCCCATTACACTCAGGGTACTGCTTGAAAAAAAAAAAGAGCATCTCTGGAAAAACAGTAGAAAATAGTGAAATTTTCAAACAGCATAAATGAGAAAACAATTTTAACAAAAGGCCACAGAAAATGGTGGAGAATTACTCTCAAATCAGAAACCAAACCTTACTGACACATATGAAAAAGGAAGGGGAAATTAGTACAGAAGAGAGGTTGTATCAGTTTTTCAATAATGCCCATCAATCTTATCACTACGCAGTTCAGATGTTTGCATACTTACAAATTGAGAGACAATATATTCATGTAAGGCAGTTTATTCATGAGCCACTTAAAATCCAATTCAAATATATCAACCAAAGTAAAAATTTGTACTTTCCTTGGCAGCAGTTTACAGTTCACATACAGAGCATTAAAGTGTATGTGTGTGTGTGTGGGAAGCTTGTTTCTTTTTATGTAAAGTGCTGAAACTTCTCTCAAGTATGCTAATAATAATTAGCTTTCATGTTTTGTCCTGAAGCATGGCTTTTTTATTTGTATCCAAAAAACCAGATTTCCAGCTGCCTAACAAAATACACAGCATTACTAAACATAACAAGCTTTTAAGCTTCAGTCCAAATGAATAAATCGAGTAACCTCTAACAAGTCTCATTTCGCTTTCATTAGACCTCAGCATATGGAAAGCTATTCTACTCCTTCATGTATGCCATACTTCTTATTTGCGGTACCTTTGTCAGGGAAATCAGGTCTTGAAACTCTGATTGTATGAAAAAGGCCTTCAGAAAAATTCCTTCTGTTCTTCTTCTTCTAGGCAAGTATGCTTAACACTTTTCTCTTAAAATTACACATAAAGTTACATAAATGTTAATACTTAAAACACATGCCACTCTGAGACAGGTATGAACAAAATTATTTAACCCACAATTTACTGATTGTTGTGGTTTTAAGTAACCAGAGTTTTTTATTAGCTGGGGGGGGCTAGGAGAGAGGCTTCTTTAAGAAGCTGCTGGAGTTTTTCTCTGCTCTAAGCTAGCCAAGGTCAGGCAACAACGCCTCTGTGATAACATATTTAAGAAGGAGTAGAGAAAGAAAGTCTGCGCAGAACATCATGGCCGCTTAAGAGACAGGAGGGTGCGGAGCTTGATTAGCACCAAGGTCAGAGAGAGGAGAAAGAGAAGATGCCTTAAACACTGGAATAGGGCCCCAGCAATCTGTGAGGAACCATAGGGGCGAAGATTCTTCAGCCTGTGAACCCGTGGAAAGACTGGGAGATTTTTCCACGCTGGAACAGAGACATGCCGGAAAAGAGAGGCTGTGATCCTGTGTTTGGAGCAGAGGGGCCTGGTGGAACCCCGTGGGCCGTGAGAAGAAGAGATGCTGGNATTTTGATTCAAATATATACCCTTGCCTATTCAAGCAGAACAGATATCCAATGAAGCAGAACTTAAAAGGTGCTATTTTGTCCTCAGTTCCCTCTGTAGTGCTGGCGCTCTTTTTTGTCCATTTCCTCTATGCACACTTCATTCCTGGAAATTGCCTCCACTATGGTAATTACTAGAAATTGAATTACCTGAAGTCAATGCTTTGACATACGCCCTGTATATAGGTGGGATTAACCACCTGTGGAGACTGCAGATGGTGTTTAGATTGCCCTGACTGCTCTGAGGCTTGAGGGAAAGACAACTTTGCTGCTTTGCTTTGGCTCCACACATTTCTTGCAATGGCAGCAACAGGAGTAAAACCACCACTCTGTTAAGTATTCAAGGCTATTTCATGTATCCCAAACTGCACTGAGTCTACACTGTAGTTGTACTGTAGGGGCTCTGTCATAGCCTTGCAGTCCGTGCTTGCATATTATTCTCTGAACCTCGTGACATGAGAAATTATTAATTTTATTTTGCCAGTGCACCTGAGGTCAATGTAAAGCCCACCAATGTGGTCAGGAATCTTTTCTGATCAAGAAAATAAAAAACTCTGGATCAAAGCCATAGGTGACCAAATTACATACGATGCTATAGCATATTTTCCCATCATGTCCCTGCTCTGTTGGTCCATTTGCACTTTCATCTGCTAAAAACATCTTGGTCTCCATATGAAAATTCAGAATGGAAAACTGTAGTGAATTGTTACTCATCTTACCGTAGTTAGTGGTTTTCTTGAAATCTTAGGTTCTCAATTCATAAGAATACGTATGAAATGTAACCTTCATTATTTATAATTAAGAAATTGTGAAGATTCTAGTACAATGCAAAGGCTGATCTATTGTTCCTATCTTAGAATTTATTAGTGTTTTAACATCATGACTCCTTGAAGGGGACAGTAAGAGTCCTTGCTTCTATAAAGGATGAACAACAAGACCTCAACACAAGAACTCAAAATATAGAACAAGATAATAAACTAACTACGAGAACATTTCCTCCTCTTCCCTTGGGTTTGGCTGTTCCTTCTAATAGTTATCTTGCTTATTTCAAAACATGCCACTTGTAGAAGGAAGCAAAGCCATGCACCTGGGCCAATCTCTGATGGCAAAAACAAAATAACAGTTTGTTATATTTAAAAAAAAAAAGCTACTTGTACTTTCAAATGTTGAGCATTCTTTTGGAAATTGATTCATTTGCACATTCAGAAGAAGACGCATTGGAAAACAAATAAATAGTTTAAGTATTTGAAGAATCTTTCCAACTCTTATTACTTTGTTTTTAATAAACATAAAATAATTTTGCACTTGGGGTTATTTCAACCACATCAGATAAGTCTTACCATTCTTATTGAAGAAGAAACCTTGTACAAACAAGTATGTTCTTCAGTTAAAGGGAAGTGTCCTCAGCAGAGAACAGTTAAAGTGAAAAAAACTAACAACAAGAAACAACGATAAAACTTCTCATCCACCCCAACCCAGCTGCCAGCTGCCTCTTCAGCAAAATCCTATTATATGAAGGGAAAAAGAGAAAATGGAAGGGGGAAAACCATTTTCCCAGTCCTCCAGTCAACTGCTGCATGACTGCCTTGTTTTCAAACACAGCTCTTAAAATAATTAAACTATTTTGTGCCAAGTACTCTAAGGACCTGCACCATAGATAATTATTTACCTGTTCTCAGTTACGCATCATGAAAGATATATCTCTACAAGTCAGGCAGGAATTCCCAGCTCAGTTCTCCAACTTCAAAGCTACCTTTAAAACCCCTGGCACTTGCAGAGGCATCTACTACATGTCCATTGAAATAGATGCTTTTACATGATACGTTTACCAATGCCTTCCAAAGCAGAAATATAAAAGGAATTAAATCTCTGGAAGGTAATTAATACTGTAGTGACCTCAGTCCATGGAGAGTAAAGTTATCAAAGGGGTGATCATGGTAGAGCAGCCTCCTGCATATAAGTCAAAGACCAATTGTTACTCTTGGGTAACTCTCTTCTATACTGACATTTTATATGATAAAACCACTTTTAAAGGCTGAAACTCATGGCAGTTATTTTTAAAATAAAGAAGACTTTAGAGCCAAGTACAAGTAATGAAAAATACAAAGATATAAATCTATTTCAATCTATTTCAATCATTTCTACCTTCAGCAAGATGAAAGCCAGTCTAACATTAACCTCATACAGAAGAACTTGATAGCAATGGATAAAGGGACAAACCTAAGACACTGGCAAAGTGCCTCAACTGGAATTTGTTGACAGCTCTGAACTGAACTTAGGATGTACCAGCACATCTACAAAGAGTCTGGTGTAAAACTGATGAGTGTTAAAGATTACAGATTGTTCTGCCAGCAAAGATAACTTAAAACATCACTCTCTTGTCAAAAAGTCCCAATCTAAGTGTTTCTAGAGAACTTTTTGCCAGTATCCTTAAGTATACCTCAAGGTCCCACGAGAAAGACAACTTCAAATGGAGGGGAAGGTGAGGGGGGTTCAGTTCCCTCAAACTCCATGTGACACCAGCAGGGAGCTGCCAAGAAACCACTCTGCTTGCAGCACCTTCATTAAAAGGCCTAGATAGCAGCCAAATTAACCTCAAAGAGAGGTTATCTTTATCTGTCACAGTGGTAAAGAAAATTAATAATCACTTTATTGTGGTAGGCACACAAGACAATAGAGGTTAGTGAGGGGGATGGCCTAGTTATCTTGCTGGTATCTCCCCTCAGCAGCTTGCTGCCCTGCACCCAGCCAGAAGTAATATTTGCCAGGAGATTACAAACTCCTCGAGTCTCAACTTTACAGCAGAAAGTGTCCTGAACACAACAGAAACACCCATCCTGTTTTACTTGCTCATTTGACCAGAGAGCCATGCTGAGGGCAGATGGGTGCCATCCACCCCCGGCCACTGGGAGAGCACCTGGAAGGAGCAGGCAAGTTCCCTCTCTCATTCTTCTTTTTCAACCACTGGTGGCAAAAAGTGGGCCCAAGTAAGAAAGCAAATCCAACCTGTAGTGTTCAGAGGTACACTTTTGGCAACTATTTTGCAGCTTGAGTTTATTTTTAAACATTTTAGGTAATGACAGCTTTCAGCACTTCTGCTGAAGGTGACACCATGAGGCCAAATGTCTCTGACAACCAGACTCTTCATTGGAAAGTCCCCAGCAAAGTGCCTTGGCTTCAAACACAGTAAGCACGACTGCCAGGGCAAGAAATTGCAATAAATACCCCTCCTTTGCTCACTAACACACTCAAATGTGAAAAGGACTGACATCACCCTTCTAAAATGAGCACAGTGGTTACTTTCAAAGTAAAGCTTACCACATGTTGACCTCCAATTACACTTCCCAGAATGAAAAATCAGGACGACTGTTTAAGACACTAAATGACATCACTTTAATTAATGAAACCTGTCTATCAACATAATTCACTTAAACACTTGTCACATTCAAAGCTGCTTTAAAATTACTTCAAAGGGATTTACACAAACTGTCCCCAGCTTTCTTTATCGAGCTAAGGTACAAGAATCCCTTCACTTTCTGTATATGTTTGTAAGAAATTAAACATAAGGGCAAACACAAGGACAAAATGTTTGAATTTTGAATATTTTTATTTCCAGATGTGTATAGCCTAGAAATTATATTCTCTACTTTTTTTTTACCTACAAGCCATTAAAAACATTTCCACTGTGACACAATTCTTCTGTTCCGACATGAAAAGACTTAAAAAATCATGCTGACTAATACTGTCCTGAACTTCTTTTTTTTTTTTTTTTTTACTATTACATGCTACCAGAGAAGTCAAAGATTTTTTAAAAAAACAAACCCTATAGCTCACTTTCTTAACTTAATACCATCATGTTTTCACACACCACCTTATAATCTTTTCATTTTAAAGGGTTAATTGAGGATAGTGATATTTTACATCTACCTATGCATTGTGTGTGACTGTACAAAATACATACATGGGTGCCTGTTGCTCATACTATGATATAATGGACTGATTGATGTGAATTGATTAGAAGAGACTAGTTCATAAAGAGATTTGGTTTAATGAAAATTTGCTTATTTAAACGAAGTGTTGGTCTTAAGGCTCACATCAAGAAATCCTGGCATGCAGAAAAGGAAAAACAAATACGATTGCACATCAGGACCTTCTTGTCCCAACTCCAAGTTAGCTTTGTCCTAAGAGAAAGCAAAAGAAAAACCCTCAACCATAGAACAGTCCTTTGGCTTAAATCACCGAAAGTATCGTGTTCTTCCCTGCCATCATGAATGCAGTAACTGTAAAACAAACGCCTGTTTTTTCTAGTGCTTAAAATCAAGTTTCTAGCCTCTTTCTCTGAGATGCAAATAGATAAATAACAACACAACAAAGGGTTCTGTCCCCTCTTCAACGCAAGGGCAAAACAGTGCCTCTGTTTTCCATCCAACCAAGCTTCCGAAAAGAGTCTTCCACAAAGCAAACTCAGAACAGCGTATGAAGCACTGCCACTGCGTGCAGCTATCTTCCCTTAGCACAATCCCTTAGCTCCCTGTCCTTGTCAATCCCTTTAAATTGCTAAATGTTCCTCTTTATATGGTTTAGTTTGGGTCTCCAAACAGCAAGTAGCCATGGTTGCTACTTAACTCAGTCTGCTTTGCCTTCTCACATAAGATCCCTGAATTTCCAAGCCCGCTTTCTATAGTATTGGTTGGCCTACACCTTCCCTCCAATAAATGGTCTCCCAAGCTCAGAAAATTCAAGAAAGTTATCTTCTGGGACCACTTTATTCATTTGCACAAGTTAGTATGAACTATCAGGAAGGCTGCTAGATTAGAATCTTCAAATAATTCTCCACAACTACACATACATGACTCACTTGCACAGACACACAAGCTTTGGGATGGTATAGCCCAAGCAACACAGTGAGGCAAAGCTGAATCTACACGAGGAAAGCACTGAAACCATCACACAGAATACTGCCTTTCCCATTCTGTTAATTCATTAAAAATATTTACAAATCAATCACTTAAAATACACTCAGGGCCATGCATTCTGCAGACAATAATCTTTTGAAAGCTACCCCTTCAGACTGCTTCACTTACTTACTGTTTAAGGATTTTGCAATTTCATGTTTTAAACAAAACCCTACTGTAAAAAATTTTTACTAAGAAATACAAAATATGCCCTATCTTCAGACCAATCTTTGGGATAACTATGATACCCTGCCTTTTAGATTCAAATCTCCAGGGGTCAGTACAGTCTAGCAGATACTGTTTATTTCTCTATATCAAATGGCCTTATCTCACTTAAATATTTTTCTAAAATACAGCATGCAACATTAAGCAAAGGGGAGCAGAAAATAGCACAATGGGAGCACAGTAATCAAGAGCATACTAAAAAAATCACAGGGCTAAAATAGGGAGATTATTATTTTGGACAATTAGTGATATTTTTAAATCAATTCCATGAACTTTCCTCCAAATTTTTAATTTCTTTTTATACTGCTACTGGCACTGAAATAAATGCACCAAAAGAAACTTTGCCTCAAGCCCAAGGCTCCCTTTTGAATAATTCAAAAGCAAGAAGATCACAGTGGCTTAATTAAAGGGCCCTTGCTTTGTTTCTTTATTTTTCCCATGTTACTGTTACAGGACAATATGTCTATAAGGAATTAAGTAATTTTGTAGCATCTATACTGCTTCCATTTTCTTTGGTAGTGCAATTATATCATCCTTAAAGTGACTCTGAACTAGCAATACTAACAATAGAAACACACCTTGTTTCTTACGTAATTGCTATCAGCAAGAAAAACTGAGCGTACTCAAATCTAGTATTTGTGCCCTGGCAAGAGCTAGAAAAGGCAAAACTTCCATATCTACTTTTCCTCTTAACTTCTCTCCTGAATGGGGTGATGGATTGTGAGGCTCTAACACCTCAGAGAAGTTAGGGACTTCAAAATTTACAGCAGACAAGCACACTGTCATTGGACCTTTCCTTTCAGCCTAGAAGGCATAACATATTTCCTCCCAGCTAAATCAGTTGGCCTAATTAAGAAGTTCTCCCACACTCCATAAATCCTGCTTCTCTCATGCTTGTAGAGCACTACAACTACAAGAACATCTATACTGCCTATTTCAAACAAGAACTGCATATGCACTACACAAAGACTGCAGAAACAAGTCCATCTGTTTTGAACATGAACTGTGAGAGCAGCAACTGGTAACCTTCAATGTGTATGAGAGAGAGAACTGAACATCAATTTTGCACATCACCATCAATTTACTTGTCTACTAAAACACATTATCACACACATAATGTAAATAATACAATAGTACCTTGATAAAGTACCTGGGATATCCTCTATGGGATGCTGGCATTACATGGAAATCAAAGAAACTTGTGCCTTATGGACACAATCAAAGATGTCATGTGAATCTGTATTAGAATGGCCTGCATTTTTGAAGTTGCGAAAGGAGCCCACAGGGCTAAAAAGCTACTGGCAACACCACAAACATCCAAGGCTGCAAAGTCTACATGGGTGGAAATGATTCCGACAAGTTGAACCTTTGCCAAATCCTAAGGTAAGACAAGCTGCTGCCCTGGCTAATTTTTCTAAGCAGATCTACTGCCTTTACCAGGCTGACGGCGAATCTGAAAAACCCATTACAGCCTTCTGTGCACTTATCAGTTTTAACACCTGGAGAGGGGAGGAAGTTCAGAGCTGAAGAGGGAGACTCTCAGGAACATCCCTTCAGCTTTGGTCAAGTCAGTCTGCATTGCCTCACTGTGTGCTGGAGTTAATCCGTAGGGCAGAGAAGATATGGGTTGCTTTTATAATGGTGGCTCTGCTCTTTCATCACTTAATTATGGGTCACTACAGCTTTACTGTGTTAATTGACCATTACCCTGATTTCCAGTCATTAGTTAGAATTTCAAATTAATCTGATCAAACAGAACATACCTCGTGAAAGTAAACACTCATTGATCTACTTTAGTCTCCAAGGTCTATTTTAGGCAATGCAGGCTCACACAGGTTCTTTGATACTTCAGATGTGTTATTCCTAACAAACTGCTTTGCGCATTTTAGACATTTGTATTTTTTAAGGGATAACTGGAGCTCTGTCATGAAAAATTCTGCATTTTATGCATCAAAGGACACCATTACAGCCAAGGAATCCTTCCACCTCCACTAAAAAAATGGAATTTTATTCTTACCCCTGTATAAATTATTTATAATAATTACAGCATAAAAGAGATGGGGAAAAAATCCCTGACATACCATTCTGCTTTTAGATACATAAGGGTCATACACACATTTCAGGTGTATTCTAACCTCCCCATACATAAAAATAATCTGAACACTCCATCTGTGTTTCCTGTTTTTGTTGGACAACTTACTGTTTTCCTTAAACGACTTTAGACCTTAGACAGGTTATACCAGTTGGGTTATGTGAATTATAGGTACAAGGGTTTTTAACTGGTGTAGATGTGCTATTGTGAGCCATAAATCACTGCAGAAAAGGTGATTTGGGTTTGTCTCCCAGCCTAGAATAAGAGACTCCAATCTATCTAAGCCCATACTGATGGAAGGAATGTTTCCAAGAACAAGTAAAGTAAGGAAAACAAAAAGCCTTTCTTTTAAATGGAAAGATCGAAGTCATGAGGCACAACTTCCTTGCATGTACATTTGGTATAAGCCCTTCCTATCAAAGCCCTATTATTATTATTGTTAAATACTTTTATTTTAAAACCAACAATATGGAAATATTGCTCATACATTACAAA
Organism: Calyptomena viridis; assembly: GCA_013390005.1. NCBI lineage: Eukaryota > Metazoa > Chordata > Aves > Passeriformes > Eurylaimidae > Calyptomena > Calyptomena viridis. The sequence continues at coordinate 67,576 of WEIV01018178.1, forward strand.
GATTCAAACGTGCAGAGAGACAATTCTGCTTTATTTTGCACAGTCTGTCCTCAGCTCAGCTCAGCGGGCCTGCACAGTACAGGAGCTTCCATAGCTCAGCCTGCAGTACAGTTTACTCTGCCAGTCCTTCAGCTGCACTTGCACAACTGTTTGTCTTGCAGCAAAATAGATGAAGGAAATCAAGGAGTTAAAGAACAAAGTAAATCAAATAAACTTTCGCTAAAGCTTTGACTAAATACAGGCGACGTGGATCTCAGCAGGGTGACAGCACAGACAGAAGAAACACTGTGGTTTGAATGAATAACACTGAGGTACAAGACTTGCTTGGACAAGAGAAAAATAGCAGGTTTACTGCATTTCTAAGACAACTCCAAGTTAGCTCAAAGAATAGTGAAGGAATAAGAAAATGTCTGTGGATGTGTCCCATTCAGTTAAGATACTCCTTTGCTGACCCAGCCCAGAGCGAATGTTTTTAAGGCCCTGAACTGGTCTCTGGGACTTCACCACCAACTCAGAGGTCCCACTTCAGTCAATGCAGCACAAAAAGCACAGCCAGGGAATCTGTCAACACAAGCTGTCTACCTGTTCAGAGCAGCAGCGTGGAACTCCACCTTCAGAGACACCAACTGCTCAGAGGCGTCTACCTGGGGGTGTCCTGTAATAGCAGTATGATATGGAGCTGTGCATACAAAATAATTTTGGGAGACTTTGCACATTTATTTATAGCTTACGGAGGGCTAAACTGCAAAAAAAGGAACAGCCAAAGGAGAACCTGCCTTCCTCAGAACTTAGGAAGTACAAAAACTAGATGGCTGCACTTTCAGAGACCCAAACAGTTGGGACAGAAGGTTTCCCAACATTACAAAATGTGTCTCAGAGAGCAGGTCTGTGTGGACAACTAAAGATAAACAGGTGAAACAAGCTAAATTTTTGGTCAAGCCAACAAGTACTGTGACAACAAAAGTGAAGAGAACTGAGGACTTCCAACCCACTACAATTTCAATTTCTCCCCTCTCCCCCACCATCGACATATAGAGGCATAGATCACGTTTATGTAAAATAAGATCCACTAAGATAAAGACTAGCACATATACATTTGAGTACACTATGAATAGGATTCAAGAGAAGAAAGAGGTTCACTTGCTGTCTTTTTTGAGTGTGAGGATTTTCACAAATGGCCAATGATGTGGAATTCCTTTTTTAATACAAAATGAACTGACATTTGGGGCACTGGTTACCATCTCAGCAAGTTTCCAAATCTTCACTGGCTTCACACAAAGTTATAGTGTACTCTGCAAGTTGCCTGTTCTGAAATGATGCATAAATACTGTTTTACAGGCTCATACAAAAATGCTAACGCCAGTCCAACCTTAAACAGAATTACAGTCACAGAAAGCTGTACCTTACTAAATTTAACCTCATGGACTAGGCAAAATTATGGGCCTTTGAATTCCTGTAACATGAACTCTTTAACTGTCTGTCATAAACAAATATGACTGTTTTTAACTGCATTTTCTCGTTCTTCTCTGACAGGTTCCCACATTATACTTACATAGGGTCATACCATCTATATGATAATAACGCATGTCCTCAAACTCAGAAGCCTCCAAAATACTTAGATCTAAATGTAGATCTTCTTATCCTGCCTATAATTGCATTGAGACAGGACATACCTTTCCTCTAAAACTCTACACATGCCATAGATGGTTGATCTGTTCTAACATCAGAGTACTCAAAACAAAACAGAAGCAGATCAGTATCACCACTGCAAATTTCAGTTCCTTCCAGCTGAAAGGAGTCAGTCATATATTTGAACTACCAAGACATGAGTCACCTAGACTACAAGTTTCTCATCTTATGACCACGCCAATGAGTAAAATATCTGAAATAGGGGTATGGGGTTGACAGAAACAATTTAATCTTCCTCTCTGCAAAGCACAAATATAATTTTCTACCAACAACAATACTGCAAACTGTAACCTTGTTAGAGAGATAACACAATACTGAACATGCTGCTCTGAAAATAATTTTCATGCAAATTAAGTCAGCATGGAGATTTCCTACACATAAGTTTTGTTTACTACGGGACCTGGATCACTCTTCAGCCTTTGTGAAGCAGCAGTTGCATGACAGTTAATTTTTGGTCAGAATTAACAAACATTATTACTGAACTCCCTAAAAGTGATTAGTTAGGTAAGTCTTGGGACCTGAGGCCACTGAGCACCGGAGACCATTCACCTGTATTTGTGTCTTAGACAAAGAAGGTGTGGCTTGGCTACAGATAAGGTTCCTGTTAAAGTTGAGTTAACTTTCAGGACAAAAGGTGAATATAAGTAAGAGCAATATACTGGTTCAGGATGAGCACTGCCTTCTTTATGTACCTTCCACAAGACCTACAGAAAATGGTAGCAGAGGCAGTGACAAAAGTTAGTGTCATGACTTGCAGATACTGCTGACAATACCTCTACAACAGCTCTGCCCTGAAGAAGAGATGAGGTAAAGTCTAGTATTGGCAGTAGTGATTTGGCTACGACGACATTCAATGTGTTCAAAGCTGGAAGAAACGGCAGGGTAGGAGTAGCATGCTAGTTCAGCACGGAAAGTATCAACACGGAATAAAACCTGCTATCAAAGAGCTATGGGGCTAGACTTACATCTAGAATTAGAAGAGGGTGTTGACCTAGAAAAAAGTATAATACTGGAACTGGGTTTAGTGTTGGGGCTAAGGGCAGCAGATACTGATAAACTACATATTAGAAAGTGTCTCCAGGTTAACATGACAAATGGTGGTGGCTTAAACCATCTGGCTGCAGGGATTTGCAGGATAAGGAGTAAGATAATGTTAAGATTAGGAGTGGAATTAGGGTTTGAGCATACCCAGGAAGAGGTTGATAAACTGCATCATCTTGTTTCAGTATCAGGGAGGGCCCCATGCTGTGATAAAGGCGCCACATGACAGGACTTCACACACCCTTAGCAAGCCCAACACTGCCCAGCATGCTGGGCCTTCTCTCTCTATATCCTTTGTTGAACAAGGCTTCCCAAGCTGCACATGTATATGTGCTGTTAACCTGGTGTGTTCCTGATCCCTTGGAATTACTGTGTCCTTGTGTACAAGCAAAGCAAACCTGGCACTCCCAAGATGTAGAGATTTCCTGTATGATATGTACATGGTGTGTACACACAGGGGATGGGGCACAGAAGAAGGATCCAAACAAGGAAAGCGTCCGTCTGAAAATGACCAATCTTTACTGTCTCCATTTCTCCCTCCCTTTGCAGGAGGGCTGCCATATTGGAAATACATCAAAGACTAAAAGTGTCTGGCACCAATGTTTCCTTTCTTCATAGATGCATTTTTAAAAACAGTAGGTCAAGTCTGGGCAGCAGGTTGATCCTGCCAAGGAAATCAAAAGCTAAATCAGGCGAATATACCAAGAAGCAGCACAAAAGCTTGTCTGTGTCTTCTCCAAACAGGAGCTCTGCCAATGATGATCTTGGCAGCACTATTTAGCACTTAGCCTTTTCCCAGTTCTTGGGAATAGGTGTCCACCACATTGCTCAGCATTTTCCAGGTCAGAGGAAGGTTCAAGATTGACCTTGTTTATTTCACAGTACAGAAAAACCTAACACATATCTCTTATCTATCTCTGTTTAATCACCAAACAGGCTCACCCACATTAGTGATTAAGGGTGAAAAATTCAGTCTTAGTGAAGTCTTGAACTTTCTGGAGAAGAAGGAACCTTATAATCACAAAATCATGTCCAGACTACATAGTTAAGAACCTTAAAAATCAGTATTAGTAGCACACAGCACATCTTTACAATTTTCTGGGCTTGTAATTTAGAGAATGCAGGGTAGGCAAGAAGAGCAGTTGCTCAATTTGATGAGCAAACCTGCTTCAGCATTCAGTACAAACTGTAGGGGAAAAAGCTTCACAGTGAGTCTTGCCAAGAAGGAATTATAATAATTGAGCATCATGGTCACAAGACCACACACCACTGTTGTGAAACAGTCACTTGGTAAATAAGGGTGTATGCAAAAGATGGTCTCACCCCTAAAAACATATGAATTCATGAAAAAAGGATCCTGCAAATCCTCATGTCAGAAATGTAGCAGAACGATGCTGCTATTCTAACACTGTCAGTGCAGTAACGACACAGAGTAGGGAATAAGAACAACTGGGAGTTATGTCTGCAGCACATAACATAGGCACAAGCAACAACAGCAAGAAAAGGATGGAAGAGTAAGAATTAGGATGATGCAAAAAAAAGACAGCTGAACTTCAGTTCACTAAGGTGAAGTCACAAAAGCAGTACATGTCCACAATGATATAAAGTTATTACCAAAATATGACGAAAAAATAAAATGTAAGATGCTGATTTTAAAACACAAACAGGCAGGTACAACAGACTAGCAGAGCTATTAACAAAGCCCAATGAAAAGGATGCCACTCTGAAACCTGACCTAAGATATTTTATCACTTTTGTATTTCGGGGATGTTCACCAGTGTACCTAAAGGAGTTCAGCAAAATTTTCCAAATCTATCTTTTCTTGTTTGCAGAAAGCAAGTAAAAAACTTGTCAAGTAATCACTTCCACAGAGTTGCCACCCTCAGCTCTGTGTATACAAAGGTCTCGTCCGCCTCTGCACTAAGCCCAACTTCCTCCTAATCCAACTTCATTTGTCACACCAATCCACAGTATTCAAACTGAGGAAAAAGAGGATGTATTCCATCAATTTTCTACATTTCTTCTACACTGTAGCAGTTTGCATGGGGCCTTAGCAGGGTGCTGCTGGCCCCTTCCAGAGAAGGTGGGTGACAGGGAGCAGCAGACAGAGGAGAACAAAGCACCTGCACAGACCCAGCAAGGCTGGGGGTGGCAGGGGCTAGAAGAGGAGAGCACTTCAGCCTGCCAGGCCCTCCCCACCACAGGGGAGTGAAAGGCCATTTCATTCATTTCTCTCTCTGACCTCTGCTTCTCTGAGAGAGGGAGAAAAAAAAAAAAGGCATTAAGCATTCAGCATTATTTCTGATGCAAGGATACAAAAGCATTTCAAACAAAAGTTATTCCTTCTCTAGTCTCCTAAGAGCATCCTTCTTTACTGTCAACCCACCAGAAGACAAGGATTTTAGTGGGGTATTGTTTTTGTGTGCTCATGCATCCTGATGGGTTATCTGGGACATTCTTCTAGTCTTAGCTTCCATCATTACACTTTCAATTTCTGTAGTACACTAAGCTTCTGGTCCTTAGATATGACTTGCATTTCTGAAGAAGCACTACAAAGGGTTCAATTTCCTGGTACAAGTCAGCATAACATTTTCCAACCTGTATTAAATTCTCAGATGATTTAAAAGGTAAACCAATTATACATTTTTTTTCAAAATCCATGATTATTAATAGCTTTGTCTGTACTAAGAATTCACTGGGCTCTAAAACTTGCACAGAAGACTACTCTGTAGAAAACAGAGGGTTAATACTTCTAAATGGTTATACACAGTAGCCCAGATAACATTAAAGAACCTGTCACAATTAAAGTTCATAAGATGTATTTCCAAATCTCACAACTCAGATCAAGAACTACAGCCATAATGATTGCCAACAAAATAATGTGTCCTGACTCACTCCATACAAATAGGCCACTCTTATAAAAGCACTCCTCTGCTTCAGTTGGGGAGGGTGGCAAGGGAAGAAACTGATAAGAAATAATTAAACTAATAATGTGCTAATGAAAAGATGTATTAATTGAAACAGACCATGAAGTATCCAAGTGTACACAAAGTAATTCAACAGGTGTTTACACTGGAAGGCTGACTATCCAGTGCAGGGATGAAACCAGATTGTGGTATTAATGGCATATCCAAGGCTAAAGTTGATAGTGGATTTTCTGTTGCTTACTGTCAAACATGAAATACTACTGCATCTCATTTTCACAAGCACAGAGGGGCCAGGGAAATCAGAAAATGATGCAACCAGTATCACATTGGACAGTAACATGGAATAGAGAGTTGATTTTCTCATTGACAAAAACAGTAAACTGTCATATAAACTGCCCATTACTGTACCTTCATGACATCTTTATAGGAATGAATGGCCTCAACTTCCTCTTTGTCATCATCGTCATCCTCCACTCCTTCATCCAGAGCATCATATCCTTCATCCCTACTCCCATCTGTTTCTGTGGTATTAGTCATGTAGTCAATAAGCTGCTCCAGTGGAGGACTTAATTCCCGCTCTTCATTGTCCTTCAAACCATAGTCCAGAGCTTTATATATAATAATCCCTAGCGATTCAATAACCTGTAAATGCAAAAAAAGAAACATTTATTAATGCCATTTACATGAATAGTCAGTCTACAAACAGACTTTTTTGGTGTTTGCACAACAAACTAAAACTGAGAGGGCAATAAACATCAAAGAGAAAAATGACCCTCTAATATCTACAGCAGCACTTCAGTAATTGCACAGAACATGCAAAAGCAGGTCATACCACGTATGTACAACTTTCTTATTTCAATGGTTTAAATAAAAAATTATAATTTAAAAACAAAGCAAGGCCTTTCTAGACTATTTTGTCTTTTTCCTTATAATATGACAAACCTCAAAATAACATTGCTCTAGACTTTGGAAGACTATTGCATGCAGATGACCTTTTTTTGTGGGGCGAGTGGGAAGAAATTAAAAGAAAGAACAAACTAACATGAGATGCCTCCCTCCTCCCACAACTTAATGACACTTGGAAACTGCCTTTTAGTTTCTCCATCTCTTCATTGACCTGAGAGGTGTCTGGACACAGCTGTGGTCGTCCAGTATTAACTCACTGAGCACACAAGAACTCCTCTGCCTGTTGCACAACTGGTGGAGGTGTCCATATTCCAGTGAAACTACCAATAATTCTACTCCACAGTAATGAGGTAGTACCTCAATTTTTCACTGAGCTGAGGCTCCTTATTTGTGCTCTGTCAAGAGCAAAGCCAACCAATGACCTCTTACTCATTTTAAGCTATCAGAAAGTTGTCATGAACATCCCAAAATGCTAAATGCACATCCTCTCTCTTGGCATTAATTATTTTCCTTATGAGCAACTCTGAAGCTTCCAGAATTTATTATAGATGTAAAGAGATGGCATTTCAAACTGAGGAGCTTGAAAATGGGTTATTAATGAAGAGGGAAGGGAAAACGGCCTTGCAACAGTAAACCACAAGAATGGTGCTGGGAGATCCTTGTCTGACAACAGAAGTAGGACTGGAGTTATTACGTGTAATCTCTGGTCTTCCTTATGTGTTGTGACGGTTAGCATGTCACACAAATTAGCAGACTCCTGCGTAGGAGTAGCTGGCACTACTAGTAGGGAGCAACTCCAATAACAGGAGCATTTCTAAACATACCAAACCTTGTCATCAAATACCAGTTTTCTTTCATCCGGCTTTCAGTACTATCCTGGTCAACACACTTTTTAGTGCAGATTTCTGAAATCCTATTTGGGTAAACAGGACAACACAAATGGATCCTTAAAACTTTAAATTTTACTCTAGCAGCTTACTTATTTCAGGACAGTGAAGTATTTTTGGTCTGAGAGGTTGGAGGTTATCAAAGACTTAAAATCATTTCCTATCAGTTTATCTAGACAGATGATCTAATGAACTAGCTGGAGACTGACAGCTTGACACTTGTGTACTTCACTCCTCTGTTGGGAGTAGTTTGCAGTGCAAATTCATTTTCCAAGACAGTGGCTAATAAACAAACAAACATGAAACTCATTCTTTCATATTATTTATATTTTTTATATTGATATTGTTTCCAATAATTTGAGAACTTGACTCAATATAAAAATTTTGCCTACACTATTCTCTTGAAATGTGTTTATACATATTTGTAACATACTCTAAAAATGCAATTAAAGAAAGTGATTAGAGAAATTAATGAAGAAAAAATTGTCTCAGTTTTTTCAGTTCAAAGAACAGTTTCTGACTGGGGAAATGTTAGTGAGACAGCAAAGTATACCAGGGAAGCATCGCTGCATTTCCTGCTCAGTTCTCATACTCTTCCCCAGACTTCTACCATGACCTACTTTAGAGACAAGACACTGCACCATACAGACCTTAAAAACAGCTGTAACAGATCAAACTTATATTTGCAGTATATCTGACTCACTTCTTAGGGAAACTATTTTGTAATAACTATCTTGTAGAACTTGTACTGCTACAAAAATAATCTGAAAATGTGGAAGTTTCACAAAATAAAATATATTTGACTGGTAGGCATATATGTTTCTTCATATATGTTAGCTCAGGTTCTGAGTACAATCCCAACATACATCCCTTCAGCAAATGAAAGGCAATGAAGAATACCAAGTTAATTTCAATTTGAAGGAGACTAAAATGAAAACAAAGTAAAACTGAATAATCGCTTTGATATTTTGAGCACCTGGGAGTAAGCACAATGTGAGGAATTTCTAACTTAAATAAAAAAATAAATTTGAAAGACCGTAGCATATATGAGGAAACTGAAATATCCAAATTAGATGCAAAGAAAATTATGTCTTGTGTCATGCAGTGATGGCTGCTGAACACAGCTTTTGGATTTTGCTACCAACACTTCCAAAAAAAAAAATAGAAGGAGGGTGGAATAAAGAAAGTGCACTCTCTCTGCCTCCTTCTGTTTGGGAAGAGGATTAAGGCATTCAAAGCACCACGGCTAAAACTGGATGACAGCTGCTGCTTTCTTTGATGTATCAGCAGTGGGGCTTTTGCAGTTTAGTAATACATTTGTGCATTTTTATGTCCTATGAACAGATTTCATAATACATGCAAAGCTGACACAACACGAAACCACAAAGTTGCACAGTGACACACCAAAACAACTGCATGACACTAAAATAAGTGTCAGCACTAACAATAAATGATGCTGCCCAATTCAGGTTAAAAAAAAAAAAAGTAATATGTGCATCTTGAATTTTAGAACACATTTGTTCCTGACTGATTTAAATTTTGGCGAAGGGCCTGACCTTTGCAAATCAATCAGTGGCTAAATAAACTTTAAAAATAAACAAGGAAGCATTATTATGCTTTACACCTTCTCACCAAGTTCTTTTGAAATTCATGGCTTCACACCAAAAAAAACCCCAGCCCAACAGACTAACATTTCCCACAGGCTGAACCTGTACTTTGCTGAAATCATTAGTGAAGGGGGAATTTTGTCCCACTGTGAGTATTCCTTCAGTTTCTATGCCACTCTGGACTCTTATTATACTGTTCTTTTATAATAAACTGTGATAAAGTTGCTGGAACTTTGACTTCAAGCATGATGTAAAAACAATATCCTCACACTTCTTTTACACATGCGGCAAGACCAAAACCAAATCATTCAGATTATCTTCATACACAAACACTGCCTAGAACTTTCCATTCTGTATGCCCTCCTCCAACACATTAAGGCGTTCCTCTTGGAAAGGGGTTTTAATCTTTTACATAACCCAAATTATGCTCTTTCAAAGAACACTGCCAATGTAACATTCTCAAAAATTTTTCAAATATACAGCCTTTGTACAGAAACCAACAGGTTTGAGACTTGCAAAAGTGAAATTATAGCTACCTCACTTTGAGAAAAATCCTCTTTTTCCCTTAATATATATATCACCCTGACTCTTGCTGAAGTGTTGATGAGAACAGGAAGAATCCACATCCCATTCCCTCCACTCACTACACACACAATAGGGTTCTGTCTGAGCTTTCATTCTCTTCCTAGGCTTGCCTCAATTTTTAAACAAATCAACAAAGTCCAAGGACAGGGTTGTACTTACAGCAGCAAAGGACTTTTTTTTTTCACCTCAAATATCTCTCCCTCCCTAAAATTCTCCTTTCTTCCAAAAGCCACTCAGGTTTTGTGTCTCTAGATTTGGATTAAAGACACCATAAAGCTCCAGCTACTAAGGTGAGTCAAATAACTTTGAACTTACCCACAGTGACCTCAGATATGCCCACAACAATATTTGCACTACTGCTGCACAGTCTTTTATGAATTCCAGTAATTTTTTATTAAAAATATGCATTAGAACTATTCTTTTTAAGTGCTCTCAGTTTTTACCAGCAGATGTCCAACGCATGTTATGAAGGAAAACCCCTCTGTCTCACAGTAAGAGTGCAGAGAGTCCAGGGCTGGTATTAGCCATGGCACTCCTTAGGGCAGAGCTCCTCTCCAACTATGCCACCACCCCTGGTATTAGGCAGCACGTAGTCAATCTGCAAAAACTAACCTGTCTTACTGCTGACATTAAATTAGCCTGCCAGGATCATCATATTATGCTTCTGGAATCATTACAAGTGGCATAAACATTTACATAGACACCCCTGAAGTTGAGAATTATCTATCTTAAATTTCCTATGACACATTAGGAGAAGACACACAAACACATGCAAGTTTCTGTGATCAAATTCTGTAACATGGTCCAAAAGACTGGTACATTAAAATGCAATGTAAACCAAACTTGTTCCTCTCTAGATAAATGATACAGGAAGAAACCTTGTGCTCTGCTCTCATTTCCATTTGTAAGAAAGTAATTTGTCATTTCTTCAGTGTCCACTTACAGAGGTGAAAAAACATCAAGTTTTTAGGAAAGGTAAAAAAATAAAGGGGTTAGGACAGCTCAAAGTACATTTTTTTGTTTATTTACCTTATCCTGAGATGCCCTACATAACACTCAAGAGCATCTCATGGAAGAGCACGTCTAAATAGGACGTTCTGAGAGATGTGTTGCTGTCAGTGCATACCTCGGGTGTACTAATGTTTTCACCACAGCATTCTCCCGTGGAAACAGGGTACCATTACCTAGGTTTTAATGACTGGGGACACTGCTAAATTTAAATATGACCTTCACTAATTTAGACCAACTTGCAACAAACTGTCAAATGAGAACAGTGAAAAAACTTTCAAGTGCTTTCAGGTAAAGGACGATTTTGACTATTTCCAACGAATCAAATGAATCACTCATTTCAAAGGAATACAGACACAAGACACAGCATTATTTAACTTTCTGGGTGATGTTGGTTTGCTACTGAAATAATGACGTACTGCTTTCTACAATACAAAGAGCTTTGCTATTTAAGTAAAAGCAGTAATGAAAGCAAAGAAAAAAAATCAGAGTATGACAGGTCTAATAGAAAGTAAATACAACAATAAAATTTGAATAAACCCTTTTAATAAGATTCAGTCTGGTTTAGATACATTCAGAGCTAGGAAAATTTGTCTACCATATTCAGCAATCTTTTCCAAAATGGTTTTATATCCTGAGTCTTTGAATGCAGTAAGTGGGCAGAGAGACCTATTTACTGAATTCTTTGTACTATTCAGGTGTACATTAAAAAGATCCAGTGCAACAACCTCTGATCAAAGACACAGAACAAGCCTAAAACATACAAAGGGGATGCTGGCATTCTGAGGTTTTGTCTCCCCCAAAAATGAGTATGTGAAAATACATGAGCAGTGTAGTTGGACACAGATCCCTCTAATCAAGGAGCAGTAACTGTAAGTTAAGGGTCAAGCGTAATACAACTCTCCAACTTATTCANTACTGTCTAAGAAGAACTATAATTTATTAGCATAAATGAAAGCATAATTTATTCTATTGTCTCTATTTATTCTATTGTACTATTGTATCATTGTCAATTTACATTTTATCTCCTGCATTGAAACATTGAACTAAACCAGTCAATTTTCTTCTAGCTTTTGTTCATACATTATAATCCCCAAGGTCATGACAAATCATTACTCTGTTACTAAGGAATTTATTCAACCTGAAGGAATTTCACCAAAGTGACAGTTCATCTCCAAAGAAAAATAAAATTAAATTCTCTGATTTAACTGTGGTCACTCCAGTAATGGCTGAAGCTTCAGTAAAAGAATTAGGTGCAATAATTAAGTAACACAGACAGCGAAAGTAATTTGAAAGTTCTTAAACACACCTCTATTCATATTATGGTTTCAAATAAGGTCATATTATCCTGATCCCATTCAAATAAGAAGAGTATGTTTTTTATCATTAGTTAAAGACACAAAATCTGACCATGTCACAAACTTCTGTTCTAGTTCTGTTGCCTTTATTGTAATTGATGAAATACAGTTAAACTTTTTTTTTTAATAGAAATAGAAAGTAATCAGGTGAATTCCCCAGGTAAAGCAACAGAAGGAGCAAAGACTTCAGCTGATTACCAAAAACATAATCAGGCCCCAGAAACACCAATGTGGTCAAATCATGTAAGAAACCAAAACTGCCATCGCATCAGCCTTTTGAATAAAGTTTTTCCTAGATTACATGAGAGTATCAGATTAACTACAGCAAAAGATTTTGTTGTGAAAGAGAGAAGTAACCAGCTCAAGGAAAACTGGTATAAAGGGGAGTGAGACCAGTTCAGTAGCTCTCATCCTGAGAATTAGTCTGTGACTGGTTTAAATTTGGCTGACATTGCATACTTGCCTATGGTCTGACAAACAAGACATAAAAGAAAGAGAATAAAAAGCTTACAGGAACTTTGATTCAGTTAAATTTACAGTAGTTATGAAGCAATGCAAAATCAATGTCACTTTTATTCAAAATATCTACACGCTTCAACTACTCTACTCAAAGAGTCAGTTTGCATGAACTTCTCAGCCTTCCCACACAGCTTTCATTTAAACCACTACAGTTGCCTGCTACAGGCTTGGGCCCCATTTAATTAATCC
>WEIV01018178.1:86401-131047 GCA_013390005.1 Calyptomena viridis
AGTGAGGTAGTACATGTGTGCATAAAGCATCCACAGTTGCTATACAGTAATATAGCACTTCAGCTTTGAAGCAAAATGGGCTTTTTTGCTGACCTTACTAAAACAGACTTTTGACCAACCATCTTCCTCCCTGGGACCTCACCTTAGCGTTTATGTTAACAGATCAGAACAGTGCTTTTGCAGGGAAACCCCCGATCATCCCTCTGAGCTTCTGATTTGCGTGATGGAGTACCGTGCAAAATAGGGGTTCTTTTGGATGAAGCTAAAACTCAAGATGAAATCCAGAAGTTCATGTAATGCACTCATTTTGCTGATGGCACACTCAGCCTAAGGCTCTCAGAAGAGAGCTGAACCGACATAAAGCAACTGGGGCACATATTCCATGGATACTGAGTCCTCAATACAAACTTTATTGCTCTACAGACTTGTAACATGCTATGTGTTAATGCAAAAGACTGAGTTAAGACTGAAATGTCATAAATAACTTCAATACAAGACTAAAGAACAACTGAAAAGTTGTAAAATAACCATAAAACTATTAAGTCAGTATACAAAGAATAACAGCAGCCAGTAGCTTGGGCTAAATTTTGTACTAAAAAAGCTGTGGTTTTAGTTGGGCAGCTCAAATGTACTTAATTTCTGTTTAAATGGAAATTTATGGCAGGTGGCATATTGGGATACTTCTGGGATATTGGGGCCAGCACATGTACACTGTGACGTAAATCTAGAAGAATCTCCTGGACTTCCTTCCTCTGGCTAAAGGAGGATGAGTACCATTATGGCTGGATATGCTACGGTAGGGGAGACAATTTAATAATATCTACATTATCACTATCTATAAGGTAGTGCATTAATGTTAAAACATTCTACTTTGAGTCAACACATACAATCAGCAAGGCACTGGGAAAAAAAGACCATGTATCTTATATCCTTCATCTTACTCACAAAGTACTTTGAAAAGAGAACACAAATTTGGTAAGGTAAACTACTTAAGAAATCCTTTAAAATACTCCATTACAAAATACTGACAGAACAGAAAAATTCTCTTTAAGATGAAAACCACAGCTCTGTTTTGCAAACCTTTATCCTCCCATAGGTACAGTACACGATGATGCCTTTCACCAGTTTTTACGAAGTGCATTACATTCAGTCAAAGAGTACTTTCTGGCTCCTCTCCTACACTTTGGCTTCTAGTTTGATGGAAACGTCAGAAATTCTTAAGATTTCTGGAGTGGAAAGTTATCATAATTAAAAAATATTTTTAATCCAGTAAAACATGGGGAAGAGCTAAAGTTTCTTTTAAAACCAGATATGTCAGTAATTCAGACATTCTAAATAAAATAGCCTGGTTTTCCTCCTTCAGCATATTTTCCTGCTGCTATGATGTTCTGAAACTCCAAGTAATTATCATCAATGTAAAACTACCAGAGGAATGTAACAATCACCATAATGTAACATATCTAAAATAGAATTTGGAGCTTTGGACATTAAATGGTGAAATAATACAAGTACACCTATACTGTAGTTCAAGCTAACATCTGCTACTCACTTTTCTTTACCCTATGTAAAGGAAATAATATGCAGACTAAGCAATGGATACTTCAAATTAAACTAAAAAAAAAAAACCACACTAAAAACTAATGGGTAGTCTAACATTAATGACAAACCTTTTTTTTTTTTTTAAATAAATACACAGTGTATATATACACCTTGCTCAGCACTCTACCTGTCTTGTTTTAGGACGTCTTCATTTCTTACTGCAGATCCAATTTCCGTGGGACTACAAATAATGAAATACGGATGAAATAAGATTATACTTACATGCTAAACATTTTCAACGTCCTGTGATAATTAAGGTGCTGCAATTAAAACCTTCCAAGTCACACCCTTCCCACAGAACATTCTTTACACCTATGTAGTATCCAGCTTGCCAATCAGGGATGTCCTCTCTGCTTAGTCCCTGCCTACTGAGCAGCAGACTATGAGATGAAAGTGATGCAGGAGAAAGGATTCACTACAACTTGGCCACTTCTACAACAGAAGATGTTACATCTTCTAGTACCTAAAACAAGGGATTCAGGAAGGCCAGAGGGATTCTAGATTCTCCGTACTCACCGAATCTAGTCCATCTTTCCACCTCAAAGTTAAATTACTCAACACTTTTCAATTAGCAACTGAGAGAATAGCAGCTTCTCAAGGAAAGCCAAACAAGGACTGCAAAGCTAAATTTTCAAAGTTCTTCCCTTTTCCTCTGCAAAATGAAATCATGACATTCATAGCCTTACAGAGGTAGGAAAGGAGATATATGAGAAGAGCTACAAGAAGTGACAAGCTTGATTAAAATACATTAGGTATGATATATGATATGACATCACATGATGTGATATAATATGATAGTGAGGCATGAATATTCCAACAATAATAAGTGCTTGCATGACAACAACAAATATTAGCTGATTAATCCGGACACAATATAACAATATTTTTTAATGTTACCTCACAGTGGTTTATCACTTCAAAAATTCTCTTTTTTATACCAGAGATGTTGCAATAGGCTAAAAATCCCATACAGACAAAATGCCTACATTTTTACCCTCACCTGAGACAACCAGCTTCCTATAGGAAATGTGTCACTTCAAAAAACCTGCACACGTGCTGGTATCACAAACAGAAGAGCAAGGGAGCTTTTGAGGGATCAGAATCAAGGGTGGGAAAGAGGAAGGGAACTGCAATGAAACAGGATGCTTAAGAGTAACTTACACCTCATACAACAACTCATACATATGTGAAACTGCACTGTTGAATCTCTGTGGGAAAAAGAAAGGAATCAAAAAGCCAAGCGAAAACTGATAACCTGCACAAAATGCGCCTGAAAATACAGCCATTAATGGTGATCCATGGTCCCTAAACCAAACAGCACTGGGAACACAAGTGGATGCAGTGCTCTAAACCATTTTATCACACAGATCTTTACCAAGGAGATCCCTCTCAAATGAGCATTTATTCCAAAGGGGAGATAACTTCTGAGCAGCTCAGCATTTGTCCAACATCACCTTGAACAGTTTGCCAGGCTGGAGCTACACTACAAGATACTATAAAGGCCTCTAATGAGGACTTTACTAACAAAGCAGCATTGATGTACAAATCTACATTACAAGTAGCTATTGTAGTTATTTTACAATGCCCAGCCTGTGAGATGCAATCTCAGGTGGTCTACACCTGTTCTGCAGGGCTTCACGCTGTCAAGGTCACGTATCTTTATCTGGTTGTAACTCGAACTTTGGCAGCATTCACATAGATGTAGTTAAAGAGAAGAGAAAGCTTTAGTGTCTCCCAAGTATCCTATTCCAACAAAGAGCAAAGGGCAACAGAAAGTAAGTTTGTGTTAGCAACACAGGCTTGTCTGTCTTTTTTTTTCCCTCTCTAGTCCCCAAACCCACAGGCATTGTTAGATGTCTAAATTTAGTTTCAGATAGCTGATGTCTTTTTCATAGCTCCTCCAAGCAAAATGAAATAGTAGAAGGGGCTTCTTAAAATATTAAAGGGCAGAAAAGAGTCTGTTGAATCTCTTGCTGCTACTGTTAATTATAGACACTGAACAGATTTAATTAGAATCAACCAAAGAGAAAAACATATGTAATCTATGCCTTTGGCATAGCATGAACCATGCAAGGAGCAATGAAGCAACTCCCTGCTGAACACTTTAATTAATTTTATTTTAAAAGGAATACACAGACCAGGATTCAGCAAGGATATTTCTAGTAATTGGTATACCATTGTTATGAACATTAAGCTTTAAAACCACGTTACATTTTCAGACAGTAGAATGCCTCATCATGATACATGGAAATCTTGTTATATGAGCAGAATAGATTTCCTATTATGATGAACGGGCAACACTAATTTTGCTGTTTCCCAACTGTCACATGCCTGAGTTCATAGGTTTTATTTTGCAAAAGCAAGAAAGGAGGGTGGAGGAGCTAACAAAAATTAACTCTGTAAGCATTACTAAAAAAATAAATAAAATTACTAAAAAAATAAATTTGCAACCTTCAACCCAGAGCCTAGGCACAATATGAGGCTGTTGTTTTCCACATGGACTGATTTATCCTTGGCAGCTATTTGCAAAAGGAAACAGTCCTCTCTTCTGACCACAAATACTTCAAAAGTATGTGTCCTGTCTCTTGTCCACCTCTGTGCTCTTCAACCCATTCTTCACCCCGTTTCTTCCCTGCTGGAAAAAATGAAGGTGTACTGTGTTAAGCTCAGACAACCCTTTGCTGGTAAAATGTCTGCCTCCACTGACTTGAAGACTGGCTTAAGACATGGGTGACCATGGCTTTGGTTTCAGGGACCACAGCTTAGCTTTAATAAAATCTTCCACCATTTAGTCACAGTAGACATTTATAAACACCCACAAAACCTGTTGCACATACTTAGTACAGTTAATCCCCAAATTTTATACCCCTTTTCTGATAAGCCCCAATTGTTGATTAGGTCAGAAGAGCAGAGGTACTGAACTTCCAGAGCTGAAATAAAAACCAACGAAAGCTGCACTCTCATCACTTCAAGTGTTGTATAAAGTACTCTGAAAGTTGAGTTTGAGATATTCAAGATGGGACACTTAAAATTAGATTATCTGTACAATAAAATGAAAACATATTATGAAAATACACATTTGTAAAACCTTTTAAAATCACAGCAATTAATATAATGGCAAAGCCCATGATAGAGCCAACTGTTCTTTGAAATTTGATTTGAATGTTGCAATTGTAACATAGTATGTCTCTGTGAAAATCCTGTAGAAAACCTGTAGGATGACACAAACACTGAAAGGAAACAAACTGCTCTTGCAAAGCCACCACTGAACTCCTGAATTTCCATCCTTAATAAGCTTTCCCTTTCTAAATGTGTGTGTGTGCAGAAACAGTAGCATGCAAAGATCTTCCTCCAAAATGATGCCTTAGTTATACGTGCATATAACCTACTTCACTAATGTTGTGGCGAGTGTGCACACATGGTATGCACATACATGAGACTACATGTGCACAGACACACAGAAACACCACTACCTACAGCAGTAAACAATTTCTCTGTCTATCCCCTGCTATGGCTTTGAAGCTAAGAGGCTTACCTTAAAGAGTTGAACCTATTCTATTTACTCTGGAAGCTTATTAGATGGAGCAATTTTACACCCATAACTGTTAGAGAGATAATTGCTTCAAAAGAGCAAACCAAAACAAAGAAATGCTTGCCTTTTTCTGAATATTCAGCTTTTTGTCTACTGCCTGAGTACTTCACAAAGTAGAGACCAAGCTTGTACTTCAGTAGTTTTATTGCTTTGGGAGAAGCTACTCTAGAGGAGACATGCAAGAAGCCTTTGTGATAAGGCCATCTGAGCCAATCTGGGGCTTTGAACATCAGAGCCACACCCAGGATGCAACTGGCAGGGCGTAGGCACAGCACTGAACGCTCTCACCAGAGAGCTCTGCAGAGTAAAACTGGCATTTGTCCTCTTCACGTGGCCTCTTCATTATGCAGTAGTGAGCTACAGGTACTGTACTCCAGTCCTGGACAACAAGACTATTAACCATGGCCAAAGGAGATGTCACAACAGCACAAGGTATCTGATGTCAACCATCCCCATTTCTTAGCAGTTGCTTAAATCAAAACTAATTAGGTTAAAGAAATTATGTAAGCTTTTCTCAACTACCAACTACTTAAGTACCACCTACAAATTTCAAGTATTAGGTTAGTTCCACAGAGCTTGTGAAAACCAGCTTATGCTTTTTTAATGCTTAGTTTTAGCAAGTCTTCTTTACAAGTGTTTTACAGTTTGATTACGCAAATTGTAAATTCAAGCATAGTTTGGACATAAACAAGTTCCATTTATGAAATGTGACTCGCAAAGGTGTTACATGAAATTAATTGGTAAAAAATAATCATGTAGAACACAACAATTACATTTTAAAAATCAAACTCTTAGCCAAGTCACAGCTACCCAGAATTAGGGAGTTCATAGCTAGTATATCTAATATACTGTTCTTGATGTTTCCTTTTTGTTTGTTTGTTTGGGTTTTTTAAAGGAACAGCCATAGGTAAACATTCTCAACAGAAACCCTGATTGGCCATTGGTATGGGCTGCCCAGGAAGGTGGTGGAGTCACTGTCCCTGCAGGTATTTAAAAGACTGGATGTGGCACTTAGTGCCATGGTTTAGTTGATAAGGCGATGTTAGGTCATAGGCTGGACTTGATGACCTCAAAAGTCTCTTCCAACCTAGTTAAATCTGTGATTCTGTGTAAGGCCTGTTAAAATATGAACCTTTATAATTTTACTGCTCTTTCAAATTAATAGTGCCATATAGGGAACAAAAGACCAATTATTTCTAAATATTTAAGAGACATGAAATTTTTTTAAATCAGCTCTTAATAAGATCATGAATGAACATGTGAAGTTCCACCTCTCTCCAAGGATATATGAGAAGAAAGATACACATTTAAGTCAATGCAATCATTACCAGCGAGTTGAAATGAGAGACATTTGTTATAACAGGATGGCTTTTTTTTTGCACATGCTTCCACTGTGTACCTATTCATGTCAAAATACTCTATAGGATTCCATTTCAACATCATTTCAAACACTTCTGCCAGCAATCGCTAGAAAAAAAAGTCAAGGGTGATTGCATATGTCCTGTTCAAGTCAGATCTATTTAAAATGTAATTTTAAAAAATTTTGTGAGATTAGAGCGCACAATAGTAGGAGAAAGTAGTTTTGGATATATATGTAAGTATTCCACCTCATAAAAAATATAATCTGAACATTAATGTTACGAGTGTACAGACTAGATAGCATGGAAGAGGATTTCTTGGTGACTTTTAATTACGGAGTTTGTTAGTAAACACAATGAGTAGCAGTATAGGAATATTGCTCTGTGCCTGCAAAGGCAGAAAGGTCAAAACCACAAAGCTCCATTTTTACAAGCAGGAAAAGAGAAGGTTAAAAAAAGCATCACAAAAGGATTTCTTTTCTCCCCTTACTTGCTTTCAAAAAAAATACGGGATCAGAAAAAAGCTTGGTTAACTTCTAACCAACACCAAGAATTTTTTTGTTCACAGAAAGGAGCAATATTGCTACACCAAGTACCTCTACTGTTTTGCCTCTATACTAAAAAATAGTAAATCCTAAGAGTATCTTGAACATTATCAGTTTAAAGATTTCAAAACAAAGGATAAACAGAATATCAGAGTAACTGCCAGTAAAATGAATTAGAAAGACCTTTAATTTTAAGCACACAGACCTTCCTACAGAGTATGTTCCTTTCATGGACATTCTCCTTTCCCAACATGACATACCGTTCCATGAGCACTAATTCAAAACTAACGATGTATCTCATATGTCTCCAGTTATTCTCAGAGCTCATTTAAACAAAGTCTTGATGAAGGAACCCAAGAAAATCTCCAGCAAAAAAAAATGATGTGTTTACAACAGATAATCAGATAATATGGGAGAGCCTATTTTTACTGCATGGTTCAAAAGCTTAAAACACCTCCTCATTACAGTTTCATTCCTAATCATTAAAATACCCTGTATTTTAATAACCTCGTCATAATAAGGTTCTTACATCTTTATAATGTCACATTTCAAAGCAGTTTGTTCCCTAGACTGTAAGTTGGCTGTGGATAGGCTGTTTGCTTTCTGCCTGACCTCACAAAGTTCTGAGGTGTTCCTTCCTGATGCTCCTCTCCCCTCCTCTGCTCTAATTAGCCCTTCAGTGTTATTTTACATTCTCTTAAAATATAATTACTTGACAAATATTATTTAAAAATCATATAAACCCAAGAATTAAAAAGACAAGGGAAATAATCCCTGGATGAGACTGTCCTTATTTCCTTTATTTTAGATGGTTAGGAGCCACAGCATTTGCCATTAGAGAACAGGCAGACGGACCTGACTTTCTTCAGGGCTGGAAAAGAGAAAATTTTGAGGGAGCAAAGCACAGCCTGTCAATACCTGGAAGGCAGTAACTGAGAAAAAAGAGCCAGGCTGAAGTCTTCACTGAATTGCAGTGTGAGAACAAGAGGCAATGATCATAAAGTGAAACAGAAGTTCAAATTAGACATAATGAAAAAAAAATCACCAGAGGACAACTAAGCCCTGGGACAGGCTGCTTGGAGATGTTGTGGAACCACTGTCCTTGCAGGTTTTCAAAACCCAACTCAACAAAAAGCCTCAGGTAGCTGAACTCAGACCTGACCAGAGGGCCCTTCCAACCTAATGGTTCTGTTTGGAAATTTTTAGGCAAGCATTTCTCTTTAAATTTTAATGTTGCAGCTGCAATGGAAGAAGCAGTTTGCCTAAAGCAATCATACTGATGGGCATAAGAAAGGCTGTCCCTTAAAACTCAAGTCCTAGAGGCTGTCAGCATTTGTTAGGTTTTATCTTTTCTTAAGATGGAAACTTGCCATGAGCATGAGTTCAGGCACATGCATGCAATATTATTATCTCTTTTATGGCATAAGTGGTATTGTTTTGTGTTATTTAAATGAAAATATAAAATTCATTATATATTTATGTAGGAATATTTTGGAATAAAGCTGTTNTTAAAATATGAACCTTTATAATTTTACTGCTCTTTCAAATTAATAGTGCCATATAGGGAACAAAAGACCAATTATTTCTAAATATTTAAGAGACATGAAATTTTTTTAAATCAGCTCTTAATAAGATCATGAATGAACATGTGAAGTTCCACCTCTCTCCAAGGATATATGAGAAGAAAGATACACATTTAAGTCAATGCAATCATTACCAGCGAGTTGAAATGAGAGACATTTGTTATAACAGGATGGCTTTTTTTTTGCACATGCTTCCACTGTGTACCTATTCATGTCAAAATACTCTATAGGATTCCATTTCAACATCATTTCAAACACTTCTGCCAGCAATCGCTAGAAAAAAAAGTCAAGGGTGATTGCATATGTCCTGTTCAAGTCAGATCTATTTAAAATGTAATTTTAAAAAATTTTGTGAGATTAGAGCGCACAATAGTAGGAGAAAGTAGTTTTGGATATATATGTAAGTATTCCACCTCATAAAAAATATAATCTGAACATTAATGTTACGAGT
The DNA here is from genome assembly GCA_013390005.1 of Calyptomena viridis. Lineage (NCBI taxonomy): Eukaryota > Metazoa > Chordata > Aves > Passeriformes > Eurylaimidae > Calyptomena > Calyptomena viridis. The sequence continues at coordinate 95,530 of WEIV01018178.1, forward strand.
GTACAGACTAGATAGCATGGAAGAGGATTTCTTGGTGACTTTTAATTACGGAGTTTGTTAGTAAACACAATGAGTAGCAGTATAGGAATATTGCTCTGTGCCTGCAAAGGCAGAAAGGTCAAAACCACAAAGCTCCATTTTTACAAGCAGGAAAAGAGAAGGTTAAAAAAAGCATCACAAAAGGATTTCTTTTCTCCCCTTACTTGCTTTCAAAAAAAATACGGGATCAGAAAAAAGCTTGGTTAACTTCTAACCAACACCAAGAATTTTTTTGTTCACAGAAAGGAGCAATATTGCTACACCAAGTACCTCTACTGTTTTGCCTCTATACTAAAAAATAGTAAATCCTAAGAGTATCTTGAACATTATCAGTTTAAAGATTTCAAAACAAAGGATAAACAGAATATCAGAGTAACTGCCAGTAAAATGAATTAGAAAGACCTTTAATTTTAAGCACACAGACCTTCCTACAGAGTATGTTCCTTTCATGGACATTCTCCTTTCCCAACATGACATACCGTTCCATGAGCACTAATTCAAAACTAACGATGTATCTCATATGTCTCCAGTTATTCTCAGAGCTCATTTAAACAAAGTCTTGATGAAGGAACCCAAGAAAATCTCCAGCAAAAAAAAATGATGTGTTTACAACAGATAATCAGATAATATGGGAGAGCCTATTTTTACTGCATGGTTCAAAAGCTTAAAACACCTCCTCATTACAGTTTCATTCCTAATCATTAAAATACCCTGTATTTTAATAACCTCGTCATAATAAGGTTCTTACATCTTTATAATGTCACATTTCAAAGCAGTTTGTTCCCTAGACTGTAAGTTGGCTGTGGATAGGCTGTTTGCTTTCTGCCTGACCTCACAAAGTTCTGAGGTGTTCCTTCCTGATGCTCCTCTCCCCTCCTCTGCTCTAATTAGCCCTTCAGTGTTATTTTACATTCTCTTAAAATATAATTACTTGACAAATATTATTTAAAAATCATATAAACCCAAGAATTAAAAAGACAAGGGAAATAATCCCTGGATGAGACTGTCCTTATTTCCTTTATTTTAGATGGTTAGGAGCCACAGCATTTGCCATTAGAGAACAGGCAGACGGACCTGACTTTCTTCAGGGCTGGAAAAGAGAAAATTTTGAGGGAGCAAAGCACAGCCTGTCAATACCTGGAAGNCGGGGGGGGGCAGGCACACCCCCCGTCTGCAAACAAAAGTGGAAAAAAAGTTTTCCTCAAAACAAACCATAACATCTGGCTAATAGAGAAAAAAGAATTTTCCTGGCAAACTGATTTAAAATTTGCACATGACAATTCAGAATTTATAAATTGATAACTTACACTGTCTTAAATATAGAGTTTATATCAAGCGGAGTGCAAATAAATACATATAGAAAGTCTCACCCTTTTTTTTTTTTAAATAACAAACATAAGCAGTTACCTTACTTTAATCCCTCTATTTTTTCCTAAATTATATGTGACCAGATGATAGCAATGTACTACAAAGAACCTCCAAATAGCGTGCTAAATTTTAATACGGGAAAGTAATCAAACATACCAAAGAACTAAAAGCCACTGAAAGTCTGTAAGAACCAGAACCACTCCTGACATAATAACTCCTTTTGTGCCATCTGATTCAGGTGCCTGCTGTGCAGTACCAAACATACATGCATCCATCCTGATTCCAAGGGAGAAGACCAAGTTGAAAACAGTCGACTTCAACTGAAGATGGGATGGCACCACATCATATCTGAAGTACAGCAAACAGAAATATACTAGACATAATGAGGAACACAGATAGGAAGATTCTGGTATATTCAGAATTCTTGTGTTACATAAATACTTTCACAAAAAGATCTGTACTGACTAATTTGATAAGGTTTTCATCATCTTAACAATTAAATACTTTAATTGTCTCGCAAAAATGCTGCTGTTTGACAGAGCCAACTCTCTGAAAGACATGTAGTCATATAAAATCCATGTCATTCTCTTTCCTCAGTAATTACGGAAGGCATGAAATGTTTCCACCAAAACAGCCAGTCTGTACCAACATCACAAAGACATTATTTATTAAAAGCATAAATTATGCCAATATATTTTCCAGATGAAAGTTCAGTTTCTGGATATGACCCAGAAATGGTTCATAAAAATACCTTGATGTTGCCCCCAAGAAGAGGCTTCATTAGAAACACATAATTCTTCAGATAATTCTATTCAAGGACACTTGTTATTTTGCTGTTCTTGATGCCAATTTCTGTAGCACGAAATGCCTACATCTTCTCCCATTTTTTTCCCTGAAATGTTATGTTTACTTAAGATAATATGGTATAGCATATTTTAGTTGTATCAAATGAATGTATGGTCTAGGTGTTCCTTGGGGTTTCAATAAAACTTGTATTGAAAACTTTTCAGTGAAAACCTAAAGACAAACCCTTAAAATACACAGATCTTGGTTTAAGACTACTGATGAGGTCTGCAACACAACAGGTATGGAGAACTATCTAGTCATATTTGTACTAAAACCTGCTCTGTCTTGAGACATCCTTCTAATTCCACTTGAAATATTAGTTACCGGTTCATATGATTTCATCAAAAGACTCATGCAATTTAGTCTGTTCCTTACAGTTATAATTCCTGAGTTGTGCAACAGTTTAGACATCTTTTCTGGTTCATTTTAAAGTGGGGATTTTTTTTTAGCCTTTAAAGTTCAAGCAAATAAAAAATAAAAACCAAACCCCAGGAATCCTAAAAGGCTTGGGGCTTTAAAGAGGAAATTAAATTCAAACTCATGAATTTCTGAGAGGAAAAAAGGGTTTTCTAAAGTCTGACCCAATTTCAAGAGCTTGAACCTTATACTACTTTTTTGCTTCATTTCAGATTTATTATTCCCATAGTAATCATTATATAACTTCTTTTTTAACAGCTTCAGATTTTCTAGGGATGCTTAGGATATACAGGCTCTATATGCATTTTACACCAATATTGTAAGTGCTAGGGAGGAAAATGAAAAAGAAGGGAGAAAACCAAGCTCATGCTATCCCACTATCAACATTCTTGTTTCTACAAACATTAAGCTATCTTTAAACAGCAGCCAAATCCTACCCAAAAAAAGTGCAGTATTAGTAGTAGGTATCATTATAACACTTTCCCAGGATCTAACTACTCAAGGCTAAAACACACGATGTTAAGAAAACCAAGCTTACTGCATCCTGTCTTTAATCACATGCAGTAAATTCACAAACTTTCAAGGAACTTAGTTAATGCAGCATATTAAATAAAAGCAGAATACAATGAAAAAAGAGAAATCCACCATTCTCAAAAAATCATTAAGCGTTCAAGAAAAACTTTACATTAAACCTCTCCTGAATCTAATCTTATATAGTTTTACACGACATTATTTCCTCAGATATAGACCAAGCCAGCCTTTTATTGCATCCAAAGAATTTAAAGAATGAGAAAATTTTATCAAGAGGATAGAATGTCTACAGCAGAGGTGGTAGATCTATTGCATAATGCCAACCCAAAGGCATGAAAGGCAACACCTATAAAGCAAAAGATAAAGACTCACATTCCTTCATAGCTCTTTTTTAAAAAAAACCCCAACAAACTATGAGCATTAATGTTCTTTCTGGGTAGGAAGAGCAAGAACAAAGAGGAGCAGCACAGGAATAAACAAGCAAATCGACAGGAATAAACACGTAGATCAACTACTTTTCTAACAAGAAACCATCTAGTGGGTGAAGGGTGATGGCATAACTTAGATGAACTTTTTTTCTGCTTCCATGTAGAAGGGAGAACTATATAAGATTTCTAGAAGTCCCTTCTATCTACGTGTTTATGATTCTGTGCTTAATAAGCTTCAGGCAGTTATAATGACCAAAGTCTCCCACACTGAGTATGTAAGATGTCATGAGACCAATAGCAAAGAATGTTTCTACTGTTCTGATGAGACAGCAATATCCTAAAAAATGTTTTCACCATTCTCCTAAAAGCCAGACAAAATTTATTTATAGCACAGTATTATGTCCTTAGAAGTTTATCTATCTTTCATGTAAGACCTGTCATGTTGTGAGATATCCCCACTTTCACATTCTGCTGCTAACAGAAGAAAATGAAGCTTCATCCTTGGTGTGACAATTTTTGACTGATCATAAGACATGACATTAGTTTTGGGCACATCTGTTAGGTTGGCACACAGAAGTATTTCTGTTGCAAAGTGACTTCTGTCTAATTTTCCTTGAGAAAGTACATTTACATAATCATATGAAGTTCGTATAAAGATATTGCTTCCTAACTAATGTTCACAGGGCAGTCCACCAACACTATATAACAGGGAAATAATACTCTAAAAATGAAATTGGGAGTCAACCCATCAAATTTTTTCTTGCTCATTTCTTCCTTTTTTTCCCTCTCTTAGAGAACCTATTACAACAGGCAAAGTCATAGAAAGTCATCAAAAGAGACAACAGAAAAAAAAGCATTTTGCTAAAAAAATAAAAATCAGTTGTTCTCTGCCTCTGTAATACTTTTGAGTCCAACTACTTGGAATATCCTCTCCCATAACCATAGTAAGTTTGACTCATGACTCTACATCCAGTTTTGCTACCAAAGACTACTTTTCAGCAGCAAGTAGACCATTTATTCTGCACTGACTCTGACTGTACAAAGTATATGCTCACACAGTAGCACTGCCCACACAGACCTACAGACCACCAAGGTTACCTGCATTCAGAAATAGCTCAGGCATGCTGCAACAAAGAGCCAGATATTTCCTCTGATTACAAGTCTTAAAGTTTGAATCTTTTGTTTGGAAACTGTGGCTGTCATACTTTTGCATCAAGACAGACTCAGAACTCCTGCACAAACACTGAAACTCTCATATTGCAAGGCAATCTTTGAGCCAAGAGTTAGTTATGTTCCTGACTGAGGTAACAGGCATTTATCCGACCGAGCTGGTCCTTCTATATTAGATATTGTTATACACACCCACATACACACTATATATACACATATATACACACTATATAGAAGGTAACATCACAAATACATAGATATTAATTTTTAAAAAATAAATAATTGAAGCTTCTCTAAGTACTTTCTTTCTTGAAAAACTGCATGCTCAAATTCAAAGCACTGCAACCTCTGCTCCACTAAGTCTTGAAGGCAGCCCAAATATATCAGTCAGTTCAAGATGGAAGAGTCTCAACTACGACTCATTAGTTGGGGAATTCCTGCCTACTCTACATCAACTAGGAAATGATTCCATCATGCTGAAGAGTGGTCCTCTTGTAACACAGCTGCTAAAAAAATATCTGTATGCTAATTCATACTCTACCCACACTCCCTGGATTGCAGCTTCTGCCAGTGTGCAATCTCTAGCTACTTTGGTCCAAAAAAAATTTTTTTCAAACAATAAATGGATATTTTATGTTCTTGTTTTTAATGAAATTTCTGTATTTGTAAATTAGCAGCATCTAGTTAGAGGAGCCAGAATGCCAGAAAGACATTAAAAAGGTAGCAGATCTGCCATCTTCTCTGCTGAGCTTTTCTGAAATACTGTCATAGTAATTCTGAAAAGGAAGATTTTTGAAGTTTTCTGTTCCTTTGCCAGTTTACAATGATATCATAAGTAAAGCTATCTAATAAATATTCTTAATTGAAGAGCTCCACAGATATGTGAAGTATGTCATCATCTCATTTTGGGGAACAATGAAAATGGGCAAAGGACTATTTTCTGTAGAGTCTAAAATCAACTTTGGTATGAAAGTAGGGCTAGTTTTGAGTAATACATAAATACTGTGGAAATTACAAAACTCACATTCCTTGAAAACAGGTCCCATTCAGATGTTGCAAGAGGAGAAAAGACATAGTAATGACTTTGTTATACGTCCTTAGAAAGGTTAGGCTTTTACTGTTCCTGTTTACAGCAAGTGAAGTTCCCTCTCTGCATGCACTACCTTCTGTTCTGAGAGAGAAGGGACCCAAAATGTATTAATTTGTTTTAAAACTTGTCTTCACAACAGTATGTGGTGATAACACAGCTAATGAAAGTAAGTTGGGAGCACTTACAGTATTAGATGAGATTTAGTATTTATTGTATTATTTTTTGTTGGCTTGAGAGTTTAAGCCTGCTCTTTTCTGACTCATAAAGTAAGCAGACTAACTGAAAGTCATAATTTCTGTCCTCAGAAGTTGAATGAAAACATTTCTTTCCAAATATAATTTGCTATTACATGAAACAATTGAGATGTTTGGTTTCCACCCAGGAATTTCTCTCAATCACAAACAAGTCCCTGACCTTCAAATAAACAGGCACAATGATCCCAGTAATAATCTAAATTTATACTGTGGCTAGCTTGCAATGGCCACATAAATCAGACATCAAGGGTGGGAAGATGAAAAAATGGATAGGCCACAGCCACCCAACTGGTCCTGTCATCACGGCATCTCCACTGGCTGGGGAGGGGATGTGGATGTAGAATACTGAAACAAACCTGGAAGTAATTTCTCAGACACTGGGGCGACTCCTGTCAGCAGTTAGGGCATAGTAATGCACTGGGACAAACACAAGACAACTCCCTGGTACTAACTTTGATATCCCACTATGATACTCTCAAAAAGGTTGAGACATTAGAGCTACAGATTTTCCTGATAATCCATAACTTTACCTTAAAATCTTTTGTATTCTGTGTAAACCTCATATGTATGTATGGCAGCCACTGCCACAGGCAGAGAAAAGTGCATGTATCCTCACCTACAACATTCAGTATTCATGTGTGTCTGTGTTTCCTGTAGTGTTTTTTTATGCTGTGACCAGGGAAAGGAAGTATGCTTCCCTGTTTCTGAATGAGTAAGGAACTCATGTGAGGAAGCAGCATTCTCTCTGCCAGAGAAGGCAAGTGAGGAGCAGAGGGTGACCACAACAGAGGCAGGGCAGTGCCCTCAATGACCAGGGACGCAGGCCCAGGTACCCAAACAGGAAAAGCAGAGCAGGTCTGGTGAGAGAAACCAGGGTCAGCCACAGACCATGATCACCAAAGTTGTCCCATGATGATGAGGCAGGTTTGAGGCTTGGCCAGGAAGACAAGCCAGTGGGTCAGGTCCAGTCAGGGATGTGGCCAGGCACAGGACAAGCTGCAGCACAGTTGAAGAGACAAAATGCAAAGGCTCAGCTTAAATCTTCCCCCAGAGAAAGTAGGAGGAATGCCTGCAACAAGGCTTACCATAGCTCTACACAGCTCTGACACAGCTGTTGTCACAGCCACCTGATCCAAGGATACAGCTGTACCACAGCAGAGCTTGGGCAGCCCATCCCTACACCAGAGGTGTGTGCACAAGGTCCTGGCACAGGGCACTGTGCTTTGGTACCAGGAAATACCAAAACACTGGGTGGAAAAGAGTGTTTTCTTCTATTAAACTTATGTTTCATAGAAACATATCAGAAAACCAAACGTTACTGAAAAATCTGATGTCTGAAGTGAAGAAAAAAAAACAATCCACCATTCAGACATAAGATATATCAAGACATAACTGAAATATATATCGGCTTTGAAAGTTCATTTCTGAGAGAGCTGCATTGGATTCTGAATTTACCTTGAGTTTTTCTAACCTATGATTAAAAATACTAGTCATGTTCTATAATAAGAGAATAAGAGAAACATCATCCTACTGAATTAAGAAGATTTGGCAATTTACTCACTACACTTATTTCATAACTGTGCATGAGACCTACTCACAAACCCATGTTATTCATTTTTGTGCTGTTAATTTTTTAATTAAATGAAATCTATTGTATTTGGGAATATCCTGGAAAATGCTTGTAATCAAGTCATTGATGGCCTCGTGTGAGAGAACAATAGCCTTTTTAATCCAATATTGTTTATGGAACTAATACCAATTAGGTCCATCAACAGTAACATATAAACAAGACCTTCCTTTAAAAGAAATTATACCAACAACTATTGCAGGAAATACTGAACGCAAACATGCACATGATTTTCACATCCACAAATCAGTCATGGGTATTATGTTGCTGTGACTCCTGCACTGGCAGACACATTTTGGGTAGCACAATCCTCCCTAGTGCACACACAGGGGCAGTAGCAGCAGTATCCTCACCCTGTTTCTCCTTTGTCCTTTGTATGGGCCTCTGACTCTCTTTAAAGAAACTAACCCGGTTTAGCCAACATGGTGGCTCATTCCTCCCGGCCATCTGACCATCCTACACACCCAGTGACACTCTGTGAGTCAGCTGGCAGCCTCTGAGGCCAGAGCAACAACTCTGCCTCCTCCCTGAAACCTCCCTGCACTGCCTCTGACACCTCATCTCCCCACCTGAGGTCAGCGTGGGTGTTCCAAGCTATTAAAATATTTCAGGACTCCCCGGTGTTAGACTCACTCTCTCTCAACTCTGCACCTGGAAAACAACCAAACTTTCTTTCCAATAAATACTTGTAGAGGCTAATGCACAGATACAATAACCCTGACTCAGAGCATTCAAGGAGCAATAAAAAAGGATTGATTTACACATAGGCATTTGGTCTTTTTTTACGTAAATTATTTCATTACAGCAACATGAACAAACAAACAAACAAAATGTTCCAAATGCACACTTTAGGCTTGTTTAACAAAATGAGCAGCTAAGAAAACATTACTAATATCTGGGAAATACCTAAAAATCTTTGCTTATCTTCAAGCCTTCTCATTTTAAAACTGATATTGAATTATCTGTATAGGCATGTACATGAGCAAACATTTTATAGCACATGTTGCTTGTTGTTAGGAGGCTCCTTTTCTACAAGAAACATAAAATAATCTCAGGTATATAAAATCTCTACAATTAATCACTGGCAAACATGTATCTAAATTTGAGAAATCCTCATGAGGAAAAAAAGAAAAATATGTATACAACATAGGAAGAAATATCTAGGACATATGAAGAGCTTTTAGTTTATGTGGAAACTGTCCAGACTCCTATGTCTGGAAAACATTTCATCACTGAGCTTCACTGCAAGTAAACAGTGACAAATTTAAATCAGAAAATTAAATATATCCAGTTGTCTAATGAAAATGGCTGCCTAGCAGTCATTTTAAGATCAACTGAATTCGAAAATGGCTACATTATGGTAATTAATTTTTGATATTTTTACACATTACAATCCATAAGACTCATTAAGAAACAACAAACTTTATGTAACATTAGGTTCAGTGAAGTCTCTTCTAAAACTTGTGATCGGTCACAAGGCTCTATGACTCCTGAGATTATCATTTCACTTAAAGGGAAACCGTATTTTCCATCAGACATTTACAATATTCCAAATGAGCACATACCTACTTAACAAAAAGCTACCAAGTCTCACTTCACATTTTCCTGGTGCAACACACACTAATTCCTGTTGTTGTTTTACATGCCTGAGAAGCAAGCCATACAATATTGCTCCTAACAAGAAACACCGATGTATCCACTTTGTTTTCTTTTGTCTGCTATTTCATTGTGACAAAAATAAATACAAATACACACAAAGACACCTATATGTTTTTGCTTGCTATGCATGATAAAACATGACCTTTGTATCCAGAAAATAATAACAATACCTTAGAATTATTTGCAAAGTTTAAATAAGATCACTCCTCTCTAGCTTTAACAGTACTCTGAGAAGGAGCTCATGCTCTTGTCTTTCATGTTGTGCTGCCACATCAATGCTGTGCTCTGAGCACTAACCTCCATGCCCTCAGTATTTCTCAACTTGCAATTCCATAAAGTGCTGGTAGATTAAAGACAAGACAGAAAGAATCTACTTATACCTGTGAATTACATTTTCAAGTAACTACAGATACTACTATGAACTTGTTTTTCGGTGTTTGGGTTCTTAATAGGGAAGGTGGTGAAAGCGAGAAGCAGATTTCCTGAAGAGGTTGTGGGATGCAGAACTTGACTAGAGAAGGTCCTCATCAAGCACATTTAACTTGAACTTAGTATTGTCTTCAGCATGGTGATCATCCACCTGAGATGATGAGAGGACATTTCAAACGTCCCTTCTAAGTATATTATTCGATGATTCCATAATATTGTAACTTTGGCTAATTTCAAGCCCTGTCTTACAAATCCACAATAACTAAAATGCAGAGGCCTTCAGACATGTGAGGATCCAGAGCCCTGCACAACCTTTAGCAACAGCATTGTTGCCAGAGTTTTCAGCAATGCCACACAACTTAATGAGTTGCAGACCTTCTGGTGGCTATGCAGAAGTCAGTGCTGAAAACCTTCCCAACATCATATGCACCTAAGGCTCTGCTGAAATAAATGGCAATCAGCAATGCCGCACAACTACAGGTAACAGAAATCTGTCCTAGCACAACACATTAGCCATGTCAGAACGATCTGTGTAGGGATGGCCAACCCCCACAGTTACTCACTCCAAAGAGAAGACAAAAAATCTGAGAGATAATATGAAGGGCTCAGACCTGTGAATGTTAAAAGACAATTCTTCACATTTAGAGCAAGTTAGAAAGTTCATAAACTTTGTGTATCCACAGACAAAACAAAATTATTAATTGTCTGTATAGGAACAGTTGTCATAGGATCTTCAATGTCTCCTCATAAAAAACATTGTGGTTAACAAGAAAACCAACTTCATTGAAAGACACATCAGTAAATATGTTGCCAAAGGTACAAATTCAATAAGATGTTGCATCGTTCAGTCTCATGATACAAGAATCAGATTGTTTAGCATCTTATGACCTAGGAGTGTTCTCTGCAGGCTGGAAAAGGACAATGCTTGTTTTTCTTGACCTCAGAAATCCTGGAAGACATTCTTAAGTCAGTCACTGTAATGGAAGCAGCTGTGGAAATCAGAGACTTTGTGTAGTAATTACATCTCTAAAATGGACTGTGGCAATGTGAGTTACTCCTCCCCTTCAGTGTCAAGAGAGCAAAGTGCCCCACAGCAGGAGTCCTAGAGGCCACATGCCAAGAACAAACAAGAGAGAGAGAAGGTATTAAAAGGGATACAGCATTAGTAAGAGTCAACTGTACATTTGGGATCCTGACACTCTGCAGCTGTAGGTCTTATCAGAGTGTGCAATGGCAGAGCTGCTAGGCTTAGGGAAACCAGAATTTAGCAGGATTTGTGGCTCAGAACAATCGTTTGATATATCCATTCCTATCTGATTCTTTTGTTCAGACCTTTTATTGCTCAGGATGCTCTTCTGAGATCTGCAGGTGAAATCCTGCACTATGATGAGGAGGACTCTCGCCATTTGCAGCTCCTAGGGCCATGGCAGAAGTAGGTCAAGACAGGGACAACAGTGGAATTAGCCTGGGACACCAATGGGGCTAACATGATTTAAAAAGCCACTCGTCACCCTTACCAAGAAGGATTCTGCAAATGTGGGCTTCGCTCCCTCTTCTTCTGGGATTTGAAACCATTGACAACTCTATGTTTAGTTACTTGACCTCTCCAGAGCAGCAGAGATACTTCAGCTGTGGGTGGATAACAAGAAGTACACTCTGAGGATTCTGTTCTCTGGAGGCAGACTGCTGCTTACCAGCAATTTAAAAGAACACAATAAAAAAAAAGGCAGACTGGGATCCTCATTCACAGATGAGCTAAAAGATCTGGCACTAAGAGGTGACAAGTAAAGTAATTAGAAAATAATTATTTTAAGGGAGAAAGGGATATAAAAGAGTAGGAGCGAGTCAAGATCATTTCAACAGAATGAATCATAAAGAAGTACATTCAGAAAAGAACACATCCACAATACACAGTTCCTGTTGTCCCAGCTGATTGAGAAGGATGGGCATGCTTTCAACTAGATCTTAACATCTTCACTAGATCTTTGTTCCTGTAGCCATTAAACAGGGGAAAAACACAGTGACCAACATTTTTCTTTTATTCAGAAAGCTTTTTGAAAATTTGTTTTCAGGCACTTTATAAACTCTGTAATAGGCCATCTCAAACAAAAGCCCAAGCATTACATAAATTCAACCAATGGTGAACAGTATCTTTTAGTTATACACAACAAAAATACAAATGCAATCATCCATTAATACATAACATTCAATGTTCCACGCCAAGACAGGAAATGCAAGACTGTGGGTGTGTGAATCTGCTGCAGTACCTGCTGTCCGGTAAAATCCATCTATATAGATATTCACACAGACTTAAGATTGAAGAAGCAAGATTTTTCATACATATACAAACTGTCTTTTCCAAAAACAAAAGGATGAGCCACTGTGTGGCTTGGAAAAAAAAGTGCTTGGAATTTTATTAGTTTGACACTTTGTGTTTCCATATGACATTTGAAATGCTAGAACGATACCAAAATGCTGTGTTGCACTATAAATGCGCAGTGAAGTTCAGGCTGGTTTAAATGATTGTACCTTTGGTCAAGAAAAAATTATACCTGTCCTGTGAAGCAGATTTTGTGAAATGAAATTCTGTTTTTAGGACCACAAGCTTGCTTACTTCTAACAGATTTTTTTTCTTCAGGTTCTCTGTCCCACTACTTATTACCAAAGTACTAGCACACTGTGAAGCTAAACATTATTTTATCCACATTTTAATGACAATAGATCTCATTTGTTTCACTGCCTTTCCAAATGCTGCAATAAAGTTCCCTTATTCTGTATTAGATTTTGATGTTTCTTTCCCTTATTACTGAAATAGTTTCCCTTTCCTCACACCTAAATACGACTCCTACTTCAAATCCCCCAAGTTTACTTTTTTCCTTCTATGAAACTATTAATTTTTATCATTTCCAAACATTCTACATCTGTTTAGAAATGCTTTTTCTGACTGAAATGTATACAAGGAATTTAGGGGTAAGTTTGTGTTCTGTGTAGGAAACAAGCTCAGTTTATCTACTGCCAGAAAGAGAACAATAGAGAGCAAAGCCTGCTTTTGTACCACTATGGTAACATCTACGTGTATAACTCTGAAAGATAAGAAATTTATTTTGAAAGAGAATGGGCTACTACTTCCATAGAATTTTAAAGTATTTAAGAAGTCTACACAGGAAATATGGAATAGCCTAGCCTGAAAGTAAATTTCTAGTATCTTGATCCCTTGAAATGTCTCTCAAGGGAATGAGTATTTTTTTGGCAATAAAGGAATGGGTTTGTATTTCAGGCAGTTAAAATGTGAAGAAAGATTTTTGGGTTTCTAGTTAAGGTTTAAACAATCTTGATTCTATGCTGGCTCTACCATGCAGTCCAAATGCCACACTTGGCAAGTTGCCCATTGTTTTCAAACTTAATTTTTCTTTCTCTAAAATGAGAATAAGATTTATTTTCTCCCACTAAAATATTCATCTTCCCTACTTCAGTGCCTGATGTGATGCCTGGGTTGGAGAGCACATTACTACAAGTGCCCACATAATTAAGTCACTGGGACAACTCACAGAACCATAGGTCCACCATGCACCTCATTTACTCCTGGGTCTGGGTTTTAAACTGTGAAGTCTGCTACTGCATTTACATATATAAGTAGCATAACAGGATGTAAAAATCATCTGAAAGAGATGAAAGTTGCAGGCAGACAACACTCCAGAAAATTGGGAGTCCAGGGATTAAAGAGATCTTCACTTTTAAACAAACATTTTCCTTGCATAGGAGAATGAAGTACTTTAAACTGAGAAATGATATTGCTATAATCCCTATAAATAAGTGGTAAAACTCTCTCCATCACAATGGCATGTTTTTCTCCCTTGCCCTTGTTTAGCAATTCTTACCTGTGTTTTTCAGATTAACTTTTTATTTAACATCCAGTAGTGAGTCCAAAATATGAAAAACAAACAGTATTCAAATAGATTTTCCCACTGCCAATGCTTTAAATGTTACAGGTATAACCATGCAGCTGACTCTCCATAACCATGTAATGCTACTGCTCAAATGTCCTTTATGCTGTGCAATAAAAGCACCAGACTCTGTATAAAGAAACAAACTACAGTTCAGGTTCAGCACTAGCTTTGTCTACCAGATCTGAATAAGAAATGACAAAAGTAAAGGCAAAATTTTGAAAAAAAAAAAAAAATGCACTACAATAAAAAGGTTTTTTTATTAAATAAAATCATAGCAGAAGTCCTTGAGTATATTCAGTTGGACAAAGAAAGCTAGAAGTATTATGATATAGTAATGCAGGATGTTATTATTCTGGCCAACAAAGTTCATTAAGGACATTATTTCTGTTAGTGTACAGATAGTTAAATAAAAACAAGAAAGAATAAAAGGGAAAAGAACTATTTTCTACATGCCTTACTAGTTCTAGGTTTAAAGCAAACTCCAACAGCAAACAATACACACCTATAAACAAGAAGAGCTCTGTAGAAGATTACAAGGCAAAAATGTGGCCAAGGATCAGAGACAACAATTACTTCACTGTTTTCATGCATTTTCAATTGTACTTATTTTCTCCATGCCCAATGAAATGAAACATTTGTGGAAGACCTAGGAATTTCATTGAGCTCTCACTTGCAGAATAAAAGTGAAATACTCAAACATTCAGGCACAAGCAACATGCTCAGGAAAACAAATGTAACCTGACATGGTACAGAGTACAAGGAAAGATTTGAACACGATCCCCAAATGGTGAAGGAGTTTGAAATACATCGTTTAGAAGAATATATGCATGTTTTTCTCATCTATGTTCTCTGAAACATTTGCAAGAGTCTTCCTTCAAAGCAAACAGAGCTTGTGGCACGTCTTCCTAAACAAACAAAGCAGATGGAGCAATTTGTTTACTTTGCAGTGAGTGTCTGCTCCAGACCTACAACAGTAGGAAGAAGATAGTCTGAATGTGTAGGTCACAGGTGAAGAGAAAAGCAACATATGGCAATCCCAAACCCACAATGTAGCCAGAGGAGAGTCTTTCAAAAAACTTTGAAGAAATATTTTCCATCACTGCCAAGAAAGGAGTAGGTGGCAGGCAGTTTGCATTAGCCAAGTCAACACAACACAAAAACCCAAAATGCCTGAATTATCATCCTGGCAACAGAGAAGAGAGGGGTGCTTCTAGCAGACGGTAATTAAGGATTTGGCAGGCATCTGAAGGAAAGGAAAGGGTGTGAGTCAAAGATAACGGCAGTATCACAAGTCCAGATAACAGAGACGATAAAGACACAATGAGAAATACACAGCAGAAAAATAATGAATTCAGATAGCAGAACAACATTCACTAGGACCAACAGAAGAAACAAGCAGAAAAGCAGAGAGCTGTGGAAGAACATATTTGGAGCAGAGTCATCTCAACAATATGAGAATCATCAAATATTGGGCCTAAGCAGTAACATACCTGCAAAAGCGGATGATTAACTTTTTGGTTAGGGAGAAACAGAAATAAAGGAAGCTAATGAATGAACTATAAAAGATTTCAAAAGCAAGCAGGGGAGAGAGGCTTAGAAGTAAAGGTACAATACAGGTGAGCAATGGTGACCCTTGGACAAGGGTGCTTTAGGCTTAGGGACTAACAGGTGGAAGAGAAAAACTTGTCAGTTTAACAAAACACCCTTACCTTCTTAAACAAAGCAGGAGTTAATCTACTAAGTGTGAACAGCTTGCCTTGTCCTAGTTATTTATTTAACCTTCATTTCTTGCTGAGGGTGAAGCACTAAAGTGTTACAGGTGCTTCATAATTACTACTAGTTAATAGATGAAAGGGACTTGATGAAATATACATTTAGAATTCAGTCTAATTTTATCTGTGTGTTTAATTTACCCTCTGAATTTCCTTTTGGTAAATACCAGTATTTTACTTCATCAGCTACAGCACACAGCAACACCAAATGATAACCGAAGAGTTCAGAACGGAACGTATTTTGGAGTCTTTCCTTCATGCTATTAAGAAGAGATCTTGGAGCTTGCTTTGTTTTCCCATGACTGACATTACAGACATGTAAGTGGCAGACAAAATTAAACAGTTTAAGATGAAAATGTTCACACTGGTAGGTCATGGGGAACACAGAAACTTACCAGTTGCTAGAAAGTTCCCTTTGGAACAAAAGCTCAAATGAATTGCACTGTGTTGAGCCAAACAAAAGAAAGTACAGAACTAACAAAACCTCCCTTTTGCCTCAGTGAGCGCCTAGAGCGACTCAGTATCCTCTCTGCCAAAGAAAGCACGCAGTGCTGCACACTCTCACAACTCAACTGCAAATCTTGCCTCGTTTAATGTCTCAGCTTCTCAGGTCAAGTGATTTAGATAAAAAGGTACATGTAAGTGTTCATGTGAAGAAAAACATTTTAGTCACAGAACTGCGAAGAAAAAAATCAGTGTATTTGAGTACGTACTAAACCCCAGAAACTAACAAAAAAATCCCCTAATATTTTCAACAGATTGTTTCCTACTGATTTCACTGTATGCTAGAATAAGCCTTATGATTTTTGAATGCTCAAAGACAATGTTACGGGGAATTTCTGCAACCACCATGATCTGCCCTGTTATTAATTAACCTACTGAAATTGTGACTCTTACTAAAATTCCAATTAAACTTTACTCTTAGTACGTTCCCTGAGTAATCTTTGGAAATCCTGTGAGGAGACACCACACTTCTGCCTTCTCCTGCAGTAACTGGAGCTTCTGCATATTCACAATCAGAGGATAATAGCTCTTCTTGCTCCCAGCTGAGAGGCAAGATAGCAGAAAGCAGCAAGAGAAATTGAAGACTAAACAAAAATTAACCACACTGTCTATCTGTTCATTCATTACGCCCTTCATAATGTTGTTTTCCCAAGTATAAATTGCTGGGGGTTCAAGTGTAAAGCGGCTGATAAGAATTTAAATGTTAAAATGTAACCTACTTCATACAAGAATGGTTTAGATGAACTAGATCAATATTTCTAAGCATATTCAAAGCATGAATGACTTAATATTAATATGTTATCACTAAAAAGAAGAGCACATGTGTCATTACACAAAGTAGGTGAGAGCGCTCTGGATTAATCTCATTCATAAACAACTATTTTTCTCACTTTAAATCTCTTCACATTTTGAAAATAAACTTACTGATATTGTTAGTTTCACCTTTCCATTCTTGCCTCATTTTCTTAATGGTTAAATTTAAAACAATATTTGGTTTTAAATTGGGAAACCAGTACCTGGAATTGAACTGCCAAAGTGAAATGAAGTGTGTAGTTCCCTTGAGTTCCTGTCTTCTTTGACCACTGACCAAATTCAAAACTGATTAACAAGAATTTATGTTATCTTTGCTATGTTAAAATTAGCCTAATCCAGTAATGCATGTTATTACTGAAAAAATGCTGCTTAGATTTTCAAGGATCTTTATGTTAGAGTCATAGAGCCACTAAACACAGACATCCAGAAATATAAAAAATTAGACATCAATTAGGAACACACACACACAAGGTCTACTTGAGCGATTTTCTCTCTTAAGAAGATTTAATAATCTAGTAGAACCATAACATTTTGCAAAAAAAAAAAAAAGCAATAATTCATTGTTCGTTCTTCCTAAAATACAAGTAATACCCAGTGCAGTCAGAGGAATATACTCATGTCCTGCAGTGAGATAGCTAATATATCAAAAGCAGAACATCTGGAAGATGAAATGCAGTAAAAATGAATGCAATATTATATTCAGATACTTAATTCATCAAAGTGCTCCTTCATCATCTGAAAAAAAAAATGTGGTAAAGTCTGATTTCCTTTGGCTTCCCAAAAATCAAGCCACACACTGAACCTATTCAGTATTCCCAACTTCACCATTTTAAGAGTAGGTGCTATGTGGATTGAAGTAATGCAGGAAAAGTACAGCTGTAAACAACAGGAAATCTCCAGAGATTAAGCTGCTTTGTGTACTTTTCATCTGTCATTCAACCTACATTTTAGGTACCCTATTCTCATCACCTGTCTATCTTCTGCATACTATTTATACTGTGGATGTTGAACTTCTGAGTGAATAGAGGTATTTAAGAACAGAAGGGTTGGGTTGGGTTTTGTCTCCTATAGATCAAAAACTCAACGTTATTAGGTCAAACTTATTACTGAAATTGAACTTACTGAACTCCAGGGTGTATTCTACCTCAGTTTCAGAAATGCCCGAGGCAAAATCCTTCAAAAAATAGCAAAGAACTCCTTCCATGCAACTACTCTGAGAACTATTATCCATTTCTAGTCTTCCACAGAAAACATACCCCTTGCTTGGACTATGTTTTTACTATTAACTATTTGGTACTTAGCAAAGAGGCAGGAAAACACAGCATCTCTAACAGAAAATTTATAACTAACAGAGTGCATAGAAAAACAATGTCATATAATCTCAGAAGCCTTTGAGGGATTTAGCAGATCAGAAATGTAGTTCTGATTTTTGCAGTTTAAAATTTATTTGCTATAACAAGCACAAAATTATGAAACACGGCATTCTTATTTCATACTGATACTCTAAACTTGTCTTACTACATACTCCAACAAAGAAGGACAACACAAAGGGCCATTAAATTGTAGGCATGCAAACAAAATCTAAAGCCTCATTTTTCCCTGCAAGTTGAATGAACCATCAGATCACTCTCTTGGTCTGAACAGACAGGCAAACACGTCCACTGGCACTGGTTTACTCAAAACCAGCACCTTACAGCTAATTGATATGACAGCTATCAATCAGTACATACGATTGCTGCCATAGGTGTGCTAACGTGACACTGATATGATGGGTATCTTCTCCAGCACAATATAACAGAATTTATATAGAAAGAGTTCTGCAAAAACTAAAGAGCTGTCCAAATTATATTACTCTTCCAAAACTCTGAGAACCCTTTCAGAATAATTTAATCTGTATTTGCAAACTTTTCATTTAATCCCATGAAAAAAAATTAGGTAATTCTGTAGTTACCACGGGGGAACTATACAAGGAATATTTTTGTTCTTTGATATTTAACAAACAAACAACCCCCCCCAAAAAAAACCCAAAAGCAAACAAAACAAAACCAAAACACTAAACTCCCCAAAACATCAAAAAACCACCACAATTACCTAACTTAAGGTTCCATGCTCTGTTATTTGTGTTTTTTACAGGCAAAATGTTCCCTGAAGGGATCCAAATTACTGTAAGACCTAGTTTTCCACCACCCATTATCTGAAATTGTCAGAAGACCGAAGGCTGAAATCTGCCTCTGGATTCTTCTCCAGTTGTTTGAGAGGTTTATCGGTGGTATCACTGGGATGAAGATTTCATCATAAATCCTGTGTGACTTTAGGGCATGTAGATTAATAAACGCACATCATACTTCTGCAAAATTGCAAAGCCTTTACAAGGAACAGCTGAATTCTCTTAGAGACTCTGGACAGATGGCAGGATTGTACTATCACTAAATCAGCTTAGTCAGATACATTATTAGTTCTCCAGCCCAATATTTGCCGTGTATTCCTAATGAAATCACTGAATGAAAAGGGCAATGTGCCAGGCTTATAGCAAGTAAACACTCGAAATCTATTTTTTTCCAAGATCAATCTCCTCCTGATGTGCTAGAAACTCTCACACAAATTACAAAAAAACAAAGCTCCTCTTGAAAAAGCAGCTCATTACAAAACACTAAAGATCAAAACCTGAATTCTACTTATTTGTGTGTTTAGTATTTAATTAAATGTCTGTTAAGCTGCTTCTTTGTGACTATAGAGTATTTCAGGAAAATCAGGAGGTCAGTCTGACTGCCACAGAACCCCCACATCAATGAACAAGCATAATGGGCTGTCAGGTATCTAAAATAACAGTCCCTCAAAGGCTGGATGTGCAGCTTCTCCACGAGATAATTCCATCAGGAAGGGATGAGTGCTTCACTTATCAGAACTGCCACATAATGCTCAAGCACAAAATAACGCTTGCAGGAAAAGATGCATGATTCTGCTTTGGTTTCTAGAAGGAAATTCTGAGTTCTTGTTAATTTTCCTCTTAAAAGCACAACGAATCTAAAGTTGTAATGAAATTACCAGATTTGTAACCAAGCATTCACAGAGAAATTTATTTTTTCAGTACATAATCAAACCTTATTTTGATGGAAGTCACACTCAGTCATATTTTACTAGGAGAAATGATTCTCAAACATTTTTGCCCGTCCTCTACACAGTGACATTTCTTATGCCTTCTGTCTTGGAGTGAATTTATGATGTATCCCATACTGTCTACTCTATGCCAGAAAAAAAAAAAAAAAATCTTGTGCCTTTAAACTGAGCCTGAAAGCAGAGAGAAGAAAAAAAACAGCCAGAGAAATTTTTTCAAAACAGCTGTATAATTCAAGGTCAGTTTTGTTCTTCTGCTGTTCAGGTTTTTTTCGGCGGCTGGTCTGGGAGGGGGGGAGGAAGCATCTCTCTTCTAGCTTTCCAGGCAGAATCTCAGCCCTGTTTCTTCAGTAGGAGAATACTCCTGTATTTTCCTGGACTTTTGGTTTCTCCTCTTCTCTTCTGGATTTGTTCGGGACACTAGAACATCGAAACCTCACCAGGAGACCCTTTCACTGGCCTGGCCTGGGAGGGGGCCCCCACTTTGGCCCAGCTGCAAGGGGAAGAGGGAGATCATACCAACAGAAGGACTCTGAATCTGCCAGGTTCTCCCTCCATAGTGAGAGACTTCATTATTTATTATTTAGCATTATTATTATTTTCTTGGGTGTTTGTTAAATAAACAGTTTTGAATTTTCCTTTCACTTTCCTTCAAGGAAATATTTCTTTTTCTCTAACCAGGTGGGAGAGGGTGACTGCGGCTTGCTTCTTTTTTATCAGAGAATATTTATCCCTCTGAATATATTTGTCCCAAACCAGGACACCTTCTCACCCTAAGGTTAATGCTCAGGAAGGAGAACAAAGTGATTATTACTGCGCAAGACAATGACTGTTTGCTGCAGCAATTACTCCTCAATGAGAATGTTACTTTTGTTTACACTCAACATGGATAAAAAATAATGAACCCTAGATATTAGCATATGCTAAATACACACTTTACACTGCTTGAATTATGAGCAGGTAGCACACTTTAATATAGGTGTAGAATTGTTTTTAATGCAAAATTATGACACCTCTTTTGAAATCCTAACATTCTGTGCTATTAAATACATGTTCTCATTTTCGTCTGCATGAGCAAGGTGGATGGTTTTATTTGCATCAATACACTGAACTAACAAGTATATTCTTATTTGTGCCAAAGCAATACTGTATTATTATAACCCATATATTTATTTCCCTGAATTATTATCTGAAATATAGTTGTTTCAAGTTCCCAATGAAAAGGTTAAAAAAATTATCTCTATAGACAAGTACTGTAACTTTTACTGTATGTTCAGATGTTTAACAGAGATATATCTAACTGATAGACCATGAATAGAATTTGCACACAGAGCAGACAAAGTCTCCCTAAAACATTGATTTGACACAAACTGACTGGTGTTGAACAATTTATTCACCATTGTTTGGGACAGGCTCTTTAGCTCCTTTCCAAATCTTAAGCAAACGTGAGAGGCTGTGTGTATCTTTGTATTAACGTGCATACTGGTTAACTACATTAATCATACACAACAGGCCTGTGCTCAGTTAGGTGGGTCTTTTCAAATACACAGCAATTAAACCTTCCTACATATGAATCACTTTGCATTCACAGAATGCTTTCTATATGAGCACTAAATATTTACAAACGAGGCTGGCATATTTTATATAACCTTCACCACCTCAGCTGAGATGACTAAGGAGCACTATCATTATGTACATAACAGAGTTATAGGCAGGTGCAGATTAAATAAGGTCACCTTATTCCTTACTCCCATCTTCCTGTTACGGCTATGGCACCTGGACTCTGAACTTGACACACCACTCATATTGCTAGCTTTAAACTAAAGGTGTATCAATTAAGGATAGTTTACAGGATGTTTTGCAAAAAAAGTTATGATTGTTTTTAGTTAAGATTGTAAGACATTTCCCACATATTCCAGTATGTTAGGTCAGGCCCTACTCTCTTCCATAGGAATCAAAAAAGTGCAATGAGCTGTCTCTGCTGAATTCCTAGTACTGAAAAACACAAATATTATCAACTTTGAGTCTCATGCTGCAACCCCAAAGGAATTCTGAAGAGGAAAAAGACACTGACTTCTTCACAGGCTCCTTCAAAATGACAAAGATAAAGAAAAGAGTCAATATGCTAATGGTCACAGTGCTGCTTATTAGAGACATTTTAAAATGAAGCCTCTGTCTCATGGGAAATTCTAATCTGCTTTTCTTTTTGACTATCAACAAAAAATATTTTTCAAATATCAAAATCAAAAAACTCTTTTCCCGTGGAGGATGAAGGATAACATATCCAACTGACTCTCACTACGCATTTTTATTTGAAACAAAAGCACTTTTACTTCCCCAAAATGGAGTATATTATGTTTTGCTAAAAATATTTGAACACATTTTTATATTATTATTTATCTGTATTTTTAGTGCTGGTGCCTTTCATTACCTTCCTTTTAAAAAACACAAAGCAAAATTGTGAATGATATTTAGTATGCAAAGCAAATGACACAATATATTATAACTTGTAAATAAGGCATTAGATTTGTGAACTGAGATTTTACAAATGCTGAAATAAAACCAGGATGCATTTTGCTTAAACTGAACCATATGAAGAAATAAAACACACTTACTTCCAATTTCTGTGCTTATATCTGCTAGGAATTACTCCTTACACTGTATACTGTAGACGGTACGTTTATGGATTTATTATTATTAATAATACTTGCAAAAAACCTGGATGGCCTTAGCATTTTACTATTTGTAGTTGAATTAGCTGGCCTTTTATTTTGCCTTTAAACCAGCCATTATCACACACAGTTTATCTATGTGTAAACCATTCGGTAACCAGTTTGTCACCTTCGTATGTATTATTGATGAGAAAGCAGACAACCCACCAATTAAGATGCTTCCCTTGTCCCATCTCCAGGCTCAGCCTGAAGTACTGATGGAACAGCTGAAGTAAAAAAATCAGTTTTACATTTCAAAGAAAGTTCAAAGGCAGTGAAAAAGGCTGCTCTGAAAAGGACACAGAAATTGTATTTAATGCTGGAAAAGTTTATATAAGGAGTGGACTGTATGATTTACTCTATATGTATAAATATATAATATTTAATAAAAATTATACTGTGACTCCACATCTTGTTCCATTAGGCATTCTATTTAGTTTTTCTTTCAGTCTTGGATTAAATCTATGAATCTGACACAAAATAGTTTGAACATTCTTACAACACAAGTCACAACTTAGTATCAAAGACACAGAGTCAAATAATGGTTGAGATATAAATAAAGCAGATTTAACTGGATTTGTGTTTCTAATGCTACCCCAGCAAGACATAAAACAGTATTTCTTGGGCCCCAAAACATTGCCAAGTGATCAATTAAAGGAAATATTAGAAGTATCTGAAATCAGTATGCAGCTGTCAACAAAAGTCATAAATACAACACAACTTTGCAATGGTAACTACGCAGTGTAAGTGCACCACATCTACACTATAAGTTAATGCAAAAGAGCTGAGCTAAACCAGCACTAGTAGACAACACAAAATATTTCTCTTACCTCCATTTCTGTGCAGTGTAAACGGGCCGATTTATCTGTAATAGAAAAAAAGTTTTTGGATTAAGTAAAAGATGATGGAAAAAATAAAACTAAAAATTTTGGGGTTTTTTGAATAATTGGCAAATATTGTCTTTCTTGAATTATACATTTCCATAAAGTTATTATTATATATATGCATCACAGAATTAACAACAAGAAGGCCCTACTCTTTTTATTTGGATCCTTCACAATACCCCCTTTTAAAATGTTGTGTCTTTAATGCCTGTCTTCATTATTTAAATTTTATGACTGATGGGCCTTGGAGGGAACATGAAAACACATTGGCTTAAATTAAGCAGAAGCAAATAATTATTTCGAGAGAAAAAACAACATTAATTCATAAACCCAGGAAAAGCCACTGTTTCATCTAATACTTCTGGAATATCAAAGAGTTCAACAACACCATGAAGTTCAAGCAAATTAAAGTTGAAACATTACTATTTTTATAAGTCCCTCTTGTCAATTTTTGCATTTCCTCAAGAGTTCAGGAACATCACTTTGGAATTTGTATAATACAGGAAAATTACGTTTCTGAACTGTTTTGTCAAAACAAAGTCTCAATTTTCTCAAAGACAAAACAGTTTTATACAAAAGTGGCTTGACAGCTTACCAAAAAGAAGACTGAAATTTCACAGCATATTAGGAAACTATCATGTCACTAAAAGCAGCAAGTTTATAATTTTGTATTAATAATCCCCATCAAAGTAGGATGAAGCAATTCTGACAGATGATTGGAAAAATTATATTCAAGAAAATTAAGTATTCCACAGAAAGCCATCCATCTGAGAGGGGACCGACACAAAACTTTAATTTCAAAACAGACAGACAATCGAATTTTACTCTGTCTTAGCTTTTCGGCTGCATTGCTTTCACACTGCTGCTTTAAAATGTGCAACTTTGGGTCCAATGGCACAGACCCTAGGAAACATGTGACACAATTCTGAGGCCTCACATGGTCAAAAACGAGAACAGGACACATTCGCTTGACTGTGCGTGCTCTGAGAGCGAATGCTCCAGGGGATGGATGCCAAGGATCGAGACCGGCTGACCAGCCCAAGGAAGCTCAACCAACGGGTTGGAACAATGTCTGCACAGAGGAGTGATCACACTGACTTCATATGCTACATGTGAACAGCGTGCAAGACACTCAGCACTCGGGAAGAGTCTGCACGGAGAAAAAGACTCAATTTTTGTATTGAACTGGTCACCTTCCCTTTGAAACTAAAGGCTAAATGAACGCATCTTGAACGAATAGGGAACATCCACCCAACGGAGTGAAAGTTGTTTACCTTCCTTTTGAACTGTTGCCAGTGTAGGCTGAATGCTTAGCACAGGTGTCTGACTTCAAAACAAAAAGCAGAAGAGTGACTTAAAAAGGCAGCTTTTGCATCACATCTTTTCAAAAGGACTGGATTATATGAATAATTCACTTTGAGATCCACATAAGAGATTTTTTTGTGTTTAAAATGGTAACATTCATGTGGTTGTTATAAGCTGTAAACAGGAGAAATTTGCTGAGAATGTTTTTAACTCCTCCTAGGATAATTAGATTTATTAATATTAGGGGATATTTTTGTGAAACTCATATGACAGATGACCAAAACAATGTATCATTGCCATGATACAAGATGATACAAGACTAACTCACAGAAATGTAGTCAAGGTAGGGAGAAGGAAAAAAAAAACAGAAAAAGCCTTTTCTAGATAAAAGTATTATTTAAATAAAAAATACTACTTCAGAAAAAAAGTCATATTTTAAACCCACAATGATGCAACGGCAATACAGCCATACAGCAAGCCACCAATGTTTGCAGTCACCGATAATTTAAAATATCTGGACTTGCATCTCCTATGGTCTAACAGAATAAGAGTCAAACTGTCCACTAGATTCTCCCAATAGCACAAACACGAAGTCCTCATTTGCCACACCCCATGGCAATGCTGAGACCTTACAAAGATCCTTTTAATAAAAGTCCTAAACAAACCCTGAAGCATAGAAAACCAATAAATCAGGTCAGTCCAAAACAATACAGACAAAATTTGAATTTCTGAAAGTAACAGCAAGAAGCTTATCTCACAGCTCCTTTGATAGAATTTTGATTAACTTCCACGAAAGCTGTTCTTCCAGGAAAAGTACTCGAATTCTGGAAACTTTCCTTATTTCATATATGGTACTATCAGAATCAAGAGCAAATCATAACTCGTTTTTTGTATTATATGAATATAGGGAACATCTTAAACTTAATTATTTAATCCTGTTTATACCAATACTTTAAAAAACAACAGTATTGTCATGATTGCATGTGCTGGGGCAGGAAGGGGGAACAACAAGTAGTTTAAGCCTCACCAATTCAAATGCACTGCAGACAGTACTCTAGACAGGTGCAAACTACTAAGTGACTTACAACACGTTAACATATACTGCGTTATGATAATTATTAACCATACCATTCCACATGCCCCTGTACACCTTGAGTCCCCAAGATGTTCGCAGTGACTCATGAACACCCTTCATCAGGAATTTACTACGTTTCTGAAAAGATCATTAACAATACTGTTAATGCACTTACACACATCTATCAGGACTGAATGAATTTGGTTTTGTATGGCCTCTGCAAGCCAATTTACTTATATGGGCTTTATTTATACTACATGGAGAAGAAATTTCTTCTCTCTTCAGCTGATATGAGTGAAAAAGCAGAAATTCATAAATGTAGCCTAAGGGTCAAACTTTCTTCATTTGTACTGGGAGATAAAAAAAATTCCCTATAAGAAGTCATAGAACAGTCTCTGTCTGCAAACAGTATTAAGTGCTTCTCCGGTAAACAGGTGAAGCCTTAAAAAATTATTTCAGCTGCTGCTTCTTAACATAGGTGCAGACTTCTCCAGACTTTAGAACCATACATCTAGATATTCATCTGTATAGCATTTTCACCACTCTTACTGCCAAAAAATACTCAACAGTAATTTTCCATGATGGCTTATAGCAGCTAATGCATTCATGACCACTAAACAGCATAACTTTAACCGTCAACTTCAGTTTACAAACAAACTACAGTTTGGAAAATACATGATTTTTCACCCTCAGCTTCTTGAAATGCAAAAAACAAACAGTTTTTGTAAGAAGGAAAGCATTTTCCCTTGGAGGTTTCCTGTATTTCTGAAAACAGTTTTCAGAGAAACACATTTGTCAGGAAAATTTGGGGGGGAAAAAAAAAAAAACCTTCACATGTGTTTTTTGTTAGTAAAAATTTCTATTTGAAAATTATTCTTATTTCAAACCCTCAATAAGAGGAGTCATGACAGACTTTCATCAAGCACTAGGGAACACTGTCTCATCCCCTAAGACAGGAACTTCCTGCACTCCTACAAATGGTAAAAAGCACATATTAAGACCGAGTTTTAAAAGAAAAAAAACCAGCCAATTCAGTATGTTAGAACGGACTGACACAGGATGGATGCTCAAAACAATTTGCACTCTGCTATCTGAAGAAAAACTAAGCTACAGAACTGACGTTACTGACGTGACACCACAATCACATGGCCACTGTTTCAGCAATAACCAGCTGCTCTAAGAGCCCTGCAGCCCAGAGCATCTCCCTAGCCTTCCTCTAGTGTCTCAGATTCCTCTACACAGATCCACAGGCATTTCCTTCAAGACAGCTTCTTGCAGAATTGAAATTATAAGCACTGATTTTCTGGCAACATTGTGGCTGACGTATGCTGTAGGCATTGGCAACAAACCTGAAACTCATTTTGTGTTAAAGATTACTATTATAATTATATGCCACGGGCCACTTCTGCAGGTTTGGAGTGAAATCAAACTGCTGTTGCCACAACAGCAGGAGTCGTCTTCAGTAATGACAGCCACTCTATGTACTGGAGGACAGTGGAAGAGAAGGTCAAAGAAGGAACATAGGGGCTAACACAAGGAAAAGGAGCAAGGAAGAACATAAGTCACCAACTCAAGCTCGTTAAATGGAACAGTCTTTATTTATGCCCCCAAAATTAACAATAAGTCAAATTTGTATCTGCTTTCTAACTTTTACATCTTCAAGAGGCACTGTAGCTGCGATAGTAAGCTTTTCCCTGCCCTTAAGAGAATGAGTAACTCCTCTAGAAAAAGTAAGTTCAGATTCACATTTAATCATCTGATTGCAGAAACTGGAGTTTTGGTAACTTTGGAGTTACCAAAAGCTGGAGAGTTGGTAACTAATCTGAGACTGGTCAAATTAGTTACCAAATCTGACAAGTTCATCAATGCAAGAGTCAAGATGAGTACCAAGGAAAGGGAATAAAAGAAGAAAGCAAAGGCAACCATGCAAGGTGACAAAAAGAGATGAATATGCAACAAACTGGATTCAAAACTAAATGAAGGGAGAGGAAAACATTGATGTAGGTGGATTGAGCCAGAATTCTGTCAGAGGATGGCTATTACAATATAAACTGAAGAGGACAGTGAAAACATGCATGATAAAAAGAAACAGAAAAAAGTGAAAGACAAAACTAAACATAGGTAAGGTATAGTTCAGAAGTAAGACACATCAGGCTTCAGGGAAGAAGGTCAAGAAGAGTGAGAATATGAGGAAGTGGAAGGAAGCAGACTGGATTAGAAGAGGTAATTGGAGACCCCTTGGAGCAGTGAGCACAGAGATCCATGTTTTTAGGAAAAACACTTAGGTTTTGAGGATCAACATATCCTTCCTTTAAACTGCAATTAGAAGGCAACAAGAAATCGGATGAGTTTTTAGAACTTATTGCTTTTTGGATATGACTCATGATTTCTGTATCAGCCTACAGCTGGTGACTTAGTAATTATATGCCTCATTCTTCTGCTTGGGAGAGGAACAAGAAAGAAATTGTAAAAATTGTAAGAGAATAAAAGGAAGATCCTTAGAGAGGTTTCTAGACCAAAGGCAGTCAAGGCTTTCCTTCCCTGTGTCAATCTTTTTGCATGCCTTCATTTTTCTCCATTCAACACTTCACTGAAGTTACTCCTCATTTCATACAGTCATTAGCAATCCTCTTGCGCATTGCACAAAGCAAAGGTAATAAGTGACCAAGAGATCTTATGTGTTACTACCACGTTAAATTTGGTAAAATTATTTTAAAAATTGCAAGCTAACAAATCCATGCTACCTTAGTGCTACCTTCTAAGATACAATTAAATGGTCACTTCGTCTTGTCTCATTTCTACTCTGCAGAAACCTGCGACCACTATATGATTTTTTTATGTTCCACTGCTCTCTCTCTTTAGCAAACCTGTAGGTTTCCCTGTGGATCACATCAATTTTTGTTACTCTAAGAAAATACCGTGGTAGATCCACATCTTCTTCTGAGGTCCATTCGTATCAGTCAGCCTTTTCTCTAGATGCTTAAATACAGATACTACATTTTCTCTGGCCTGTCCAGGTATCAACCCTTTCCAAAAAACTGTGAATTTGCAGAATTCATGTGTCTCAATTTTTATTTTTTAAAATTTCTGTTACTCTAATCATACTCTTATTTTTCTTGGAGCTTCCCAACTGCCTGCTCATCCAACAAGTATGTGTTGGATGTGTACTGTCAGAGTTCTGACTCCATTGAAGTCACCAGCAGCTTCTCCCATCACATTTTACGGATGCAGAGTTTCAAGCTGGTTACAACTTTTCTAAATTGTTGGATCTGTTAAGAGCTTTCATCAGTTGTTAGCAAACTCTCTCAAGTAGATGAAAAAGGAGTTCTCTTAATTCTTCTCTACCTCGGCTATGTCTCTGCAATCTTGTATTTACACTGTACAAAGTGACTCATCTCCATTCGTTCCTCTTAAAGTGCACAGTAATAAAATTCAGTAACACACTCATAGTTGCATGTGTCATCCAAGCTAGCTTAAGGTTTTATCAGGAATAGGACTATTCTTTTTGTCTCCTTACAAGATTCAATGCTGTAACGTGTAAAACTAATTCAGAAAAAAAGTTTTAAAGGACTCCTCAGTTTCCTTTTAATGGATATTAAGGAAAAGCTGCCCCAATTTTATAAAGATGTTCTTTGCCAATATGGATTCAGAATGTTATGTACCTTTAATCTTCTTGTCACCTGCAACATACCTACTGCACACTTGGCAAACACAGTCTTGGGTAAGACTCGTTCTCCACACTGCTGCCACACGGGTCATTTGCACTGCCTGTCACTCTGACCACAGCCTTGCTCTCTGAATCATCTTGTTCAAGGCGCTCTCTCTCCCTCCCTCCCTCTCAAATCATACACTGCTACCATGTTCATTTTCAAAGCTCCTCTTGTGCTACTCCAGTCCTATCCATCACCTCTCACTGGGTACTGTGGGGTAAACTATCACCTCCAGCCAGCTCTGAAGCTGGACTTNCCACCTCTGGAGGGGGTCCCCCTCCCCCCTTTTTTTTTTTTTTTTTTAAAAAAAAAAAAAAAAAGGCATCTTTGTTCCTTCTCCAGCGATGCCCCACAGGGACATGATATTAACTCTCTACAACATCATAGAAGACATTTAATTTTTAACTCTACTCTTCAATCACTGTTAACAATGACAACTAAAATTCCATTTTCTTTTCTACAGCAACATTTTTACTGCATTAGCCAAGAAAACCTCCATTAAAGTACAAATGTGCTATCTTTTGCTTTAAGTCATTACTAATATCAGGAGACCAAAATTCTTCCAAGTTTTTCTTTCAAATTTCTTATGTTTTCCTTAGGAACAAATGCAGTTTTCAGACAACACCAAATCAGACTTCATTCCTTCACTTCCTACTTACCATCTTCAACACTTTTTTCATACAAATATAGGTAACCAAAGTCACTTATCCCTGTTGGCAACTCTTTCAATTTTTTTTTGTGCAGGCATTTGAAATACGTAATTTTTTTTCCAAATACATTGTTTTGTTACGATGAGATCTTTTCTTTGCTTATTTTGTCCTCCCCCACCAGAGCTGCCTACAATAGGACCTCCAGCATCTGCTGTATTCACAGAGAGTCCAGGTAATCCCCAGTGCAGGGGATGCATCAGCATAAGACATGACTGGAAGCCTTCCAGTTCACGCTTACATACTGGGAACCACACTGATGACAGAAAGCCTGGCATAAATAAGGCCTAAGCTTCTCTCTTCTACTGAGAGTAGAGCAAGCAGAAATAAAAGCATTAACTCACAAGGCTCTCTGTGCTGCCTAGTACTCTTTTCTTCCTACCTTGACTTCCAAGAATAACAGACCCCTACAGATATCTATCTCAAAATTATTGCAGGATAAAGGGAGGCTCAATACATCAAGCCTTACCATTTTTAAATACAGATGTTCCTGAATACCCTTGAACTAAATCTAAATTCAGAGCATAATTAAGTTAGCATTCTAGAGGTACTATTTATTTTAGCAATATTCACAGTAACACTTCTTTTGAAATTTTAATAGCAAGAAACACCACTCCCATCATTTTTAAAAAGGGTCAACAAAATCAGAAGGAAAGCGCCAGTACATTCATTTTCCTCTAAAAATCGTGCCTGTTTTTCCTCAGTGCTCCACAAGAGACTGACAGATGAGAATGTCTTGATGTACACAAGCTGAATTTGCATTTATTCGTCCTATATTTCTTCACACTGCCTTCTAATTCTTGGGCACGCAAGGGCGTGAGAACACAAAAGTCATTAAAACTGCCAAGACAACACAAACTATTCTTCTCCAGCCTGTCTCACCCTGAGCCCTCCAAGTCGCGTGAAAGCCACCACGCAGTCAACTTTTCTGTGATCTTTTTGATTCAAAGCCAGAATACTCCATGCATTATGCCCTCCCGCTGAACGCCTGGCAGATTTCCAAGAGAAAAATCTGCGTCGTACTTGCTTCTGATAAGACCAGCCATAATTTCCCTCTGTGCCTTCTCTTCTAGGGCTGGAGGACAAGGCAAAAAAAGGGCCACTGACGCTGCCCAGAGAGGCATGGTCTCAGGCTGAGGAGCACCACATTCATGCCAGCCCACAACAGCCAATGGCTGGAATTCAGCCCAGCTTGGTGTTCAAAATACCCATCTTTGCCCCTTTCTGAGATCCTCACGGCCATTCCTCTGAAGGAGCTCGGTGCAATGCCCAAAATCAGTGGCTGCCTTTGCTAAGTCAGGCATCTGGCACTAAGAAAACCCACAGCAAAACTCTCATTTTACCAAGCCTACTTGTCCCCAGAACTGTCCTGCAGGAAGAAGGTGGCACAGCCAGTGCGCTGAAAAGCAATAGCCCCTTATCTGGCTTGCAGCAACAATTCAATACCAATGCAATAGCCTCTTGTGCCATAAGGTATCCTAGTGCCTCTAAATACTGGGCATGAGGTCTATTTCCAGCTCTTGTGCAAGTTTTCTGCTCCTTTGTCTACCATTTCATTATTCCTTCAAGTCAATAAAAGCATGTGTAAATGCAGTTCTGCAAGAAGAGAGCCTGGAGTCAAACCGCATGTTTACCCCAAATGTTTTAGCTTGTTCAGAAGTTATTTTTTATTGCATCTGGCACTTCACTAGATGCCACCCTTAGCTCTTTCCATATAAATACCAAGTAACAAAAAGATGGCTAAAGCATCCATTAGTTAAAATGCATTTTGCACTGTTTCTCTAGTTTCATCGTGGGTACTTCTAAGCAACCCACATTTCTGTGGTATTCAGATGTCAGGCAGTGACAATGATCCATACTTAGATGACCCCAGTGAGCTTTTCTTTTTTTTGGCATATTCACGTTTCTTTCTTCCTTCAGTTCTGGAAAGGCAGTAAGGTTTGCACCGCTCCATAAAAACATCGCTTCATGTGCGTCTCTAAAGCAAACTCCGTGACACGGCTGCGTTTGCTCCTGACTTCGCCCCAGCCCCACTGACAGGCGTGACTGATCACATCGTTCTTCACAGTCCTGGACAAAGCCCGAATGTTCGCTACCCACAGACACCATTCTTCAGGGACTCCTTTATTTGCCCACACAGGATTCTGTTGTTTACTAAAACAGAAACTAACAGCCAATATTTGTTCCCGTGAATTATCCAAACCTGTGCACCAACCTACAGCTATACATTTTTTTATGTATTGCTAGAACAAAACAGCTTTACAACTTGGAGCTTCAACCCACAGAACCTCTATTGCTCTAATAAACCTCCTGACACAGGCATTTAAATCTAAATTGTCTGAAATACAAAGACAGGAAAACAATTAGCAGGAATCCCTCCCGACCCTTCTCTTGCCAGGGATTCAGGTAATATCAATGGTTACACAAAAATGCATGGCATTTTCATCCTTAATCTTTTTACTTCTATTTAACTAAAACCATTTTTTTAATCAAGATAACAAAATATTAATAGATCACAGAGATGAAAACTAGAAAGATCAGAGAATCAGTCTCCAGTTTTCGTTAAGGACTGGAATTCAACTCCAAGGGCATTTTTCTGCCCTGCTATCAGCGAAACTCATCTTTGTTTCCTATCTTAAGGCCATTTTTCTTCAATTTCTCTGTATTGTTACTTGGAATTTCAAGTATTGTACATGAACTGGAACACTGTTTCACAAGAAACCACTTTGGAAAAGTACCATCAGTTTCTACCTAATCAGTACTTCTTATTAAGAGAACTTTTAACTTGTATCTCAAGAGTAAAATTAATGTGACCAGACAGCCTCAGGGCCTGTGCTTCATTGTACTGCTCTCCAAGTCATAGCACCAGGGCAATGGTTCTCCCTAAGCTCTCACTGCTACGAAGCAAAATACAGGAGCCTAAGAATACATACCCATTCCAGAGGCTCAAGCTGAAATTGGCTCAGGAAGCTCATTAATCATCACCTAAGGAGAATGCAGTGAGCAATAAGGACAAGAACCGGAACAGATCAAAAGATACCAGCGAGAAGCAAACCTATTGTCCGCTCCTCAATATCGAGTATAGTGAATTACCCACATTTGCTGTATCATTTATATGACTATTTCCAGTGAAAACCTGCTACAGGTTTTACAAATCAAAGAACACACAAAACCCTTTGTGAAAGCTTGACGGGTAAGCAATGGCCTGTATTTCAGTAGTCTATTCAAAGTCTGGGAGCTGAGGAAGGCCAGGAGCAGGGAGAGGACCCCAGGAGTAATACTGCCTCCTTTCAAATCCAGGCACCCACCAGCCTGCGGCTGATGGAAATGTGGGATCACTGAATATGTTTTAGGAATGGACATCTGGCAGAAAACTCCCCTCCTCCCCTTTTCTATTATATGCACCAGAGGGGGTACTCTCCCTGGGATAGCTCCCCCCTCATGCTTTCCTGGGAGGTCCTAGTACACTAGTTATCTTTATTTATATATATACACTAAGATTTTCAAGAAATAAGCACACACGTGGTGTTAACTGATATACAACATAATACACACAATAATAACGTTGGAAAAAAAAAAAAGACAAAGAGAGAAATAGACAAGGCTGGAAGATAAAAAGGTCTCTTCCATCCAAAAATTTCAATGCAGTATCAAAGCACAGGGGTTAGTACATGTAAACTAAAACATTTTCAATGACTAATGCAGATGTGACGTGCAGCTTTAGCATAAATTAAACATGCTGAGGGGCCTAAACTTTATATCCAGGTATATCCAACACCTTCCTACAGCCAGTAAAGATCTACTGTAAGAAGAAATAGAATAAGCCCACCAATATCAAGGAAAAAAGCAACAAAAGAAAGAAATCTATAGTAAACCATTTCCTCCCTTAGGAAGGAGAAAGGAATATGTCTGGTATCATTTCAAAAGACTGTAAGTAAAAACAGCCTGCAATATGCAATACAGAACTCTTCAATGCACTTGTGACATGCAGATGCCTTGGTCAGGAAAGCATTTTCCTGGAATTTCTGGGTGTTGGTCTGGCTTTTAATTAACGTTACAAAGACCTGGTTTTTAAAACAATTTTAAAAGCATACCAGATCACATTTAAATGGAAATCATTATTAGACTCATTACAACTGCAGAACAAAATTGTGTCCCTTCTTCAACTGAATATATTTTGGCATTTGCATGTACCTCTAGATCCAAACTGGAATACCGCAAATCTCTGCCAAAAGACTTTTTAGACAGGCACTGTATTAAAAGGCTTCATTAAATTGTAACACCAGGCATAATATCTGTGTCCTAAATGCTGAAGGCTCCATTAGTCCCATTTCGTGAATTTATCATCGCCTTCTGCTTCACACAACTTTAAAATGCCGAAATGTCTGTCTTCCCTGAAAATTCTGTGATGCTGAACGTGTGCTAGGCTGTTACTGGGGAACACCATCATGTATATGATAACCGATCACACTCCCCTGCTGCCCAGCTTTATTTTCAGAAATCAAGCTTTACTTCCAAGAAAAAAATACTGCTTTCTGCATCCATAATCAGAAGCTTTCAAATGCTGAAAAACAGACGGGCCCTCATTTTCCTCTCCAATGCAAGATAGGCTTTCCTGGGTGTTTTAACGAAACAGATGGTAGGTGCTAAGCCCCTGTACACGGCTTTCTCACTTACTTAATGTCAGCACACATCTAAATCGATCTATCTCTATTAGGTGCCTTTTGATGCCAAGCTGTTCCCGGGAGCCGCTGTGGGATGCACGGCACGGCCGGAGGAACCCCAAAAGCAGGGAGCCCGCAGCAGCCCGCGCTCCCGGCGTGCGGATGACACGGGACTACGCACCAGGAGAGACGACGCGATTACAAAACACCGAACCCGCATTCGCCTGCCCGTGCCCGCACGCAGGCGACCGCATCCGAGGCGCGGGGTTCTCCCTTTCCACGCACCACACGGAGATCCTGCAGGGACACGGACACACACGCACGCAGAGACCCCTCACCGCCCCAGCACGGCCGAGGAGCCGAGCGCTCGCCCACCGCGACCCTCCGGCGCGAAGGACCGTCCCCTCCCGGACAAAGCCTGAGGGAGACGGGCGGCCGCCCGCGCCCGACCCCC
>WEIV01018178.1:134771-147094 GCA_013390005.1 Calyptomena viridis
GGTCATGGGCTATCACAGAGACAGAAGAAACCAAACAATTTCAGGTCTTCCAGCCTCAAGAAGAGATGCTTGGAGGCCACACGGTGAAAAACCTGAGAAGCATGATATAGAGAAATTTAGTAAGTCCAACTGCTTGCCATTTCGCAAAGCATGAAGACTAAAAGATACTCAGCAAAATCATCATCCACAGGTTTAAGACAGACAAAACCACAGACGGGTAATTAAGTGCAGATCTGAGTGTCAGAATTAGAGAAGATCATGAATGGTTGTCAAGTAAAATGGCCTGGCTACAACTTCGAACTCAGAAACTTCCTAAGCTAACACCAGGAAAAAGTTAAACCACTTAGTCTAACCCATCACAGCTATTCACATGTTCAGGTATCCAACTCTTTAAATACATTTAAAAAAAATAAATCCATAAATTATTAAATTCACAGATTGACGAGATCACCTGTATCCGACTGAACTGTTCTCAGAAGCCAAATGTAGAAGTCAGTGCTAGGTCTAAGAGAAGCACAAGTAAATTTTTGTTGTAGAAAGGACACATGCTTAAATGCCAGTATTCCTGGATATCAGTCACTCACAAAGTACACCCCAGAGACTGCAGGCCATGGAGAGGTAGAACAGTCTTCAGAGGTAAGCCAGACTTATTTCTGAATGAACTCTCACACTAATTCAGAACTGCACAACTGAAGCCAGTATTTTATGCACACATTTTAGTAACTTGACCCACACTTCCATAAATATTAAAAGTAACTTTTATTACAAAGAAGAATAAATTCTCTTTATAAATACAATCATTACTGTGTACACAATCCCCTTCAATACACACACTGTGGCATACAAAATCAGTGGCATTTATATAAAATACAATATTAATTTTTAATTGCAAAATTTTATACCCACATACATTATTTTGCAGATCTAAAAAGGTATGAATAATTCAGGGTTTTTTTTCAAAGGACAGAGCGGTATTTACAAGCAAACATGATCCAAACAGCACATGCATATTCAGGGTATGTAAACACTCGTACACGAACTGCAAGTCGCACTTGGTCTCCCCTACAACAGACTATTTCTTCACAAAAAGGAGACCTATATGACAAAAAGAAAAACAAGAGTAAGATATTATTAAAATTTTCAATTACATAGTGCAATTTTTTTCAAATGTGACTAACACTTAAGTAACAATGAGTGCCATGAGTCTGTCATTACAAATACTAATATTGTTCTGTAGTGCAGGGGCTGTTGCCTTGGAGGAGAATGACACTACCACTGATCATTTTTAACAAGTACAGAGAAATTAACTTAACTCCTTGTTCTTTAATTTATCCCATGAGAAGTCTGTCATCACTGAACTCACCAATGTAACCTAAAAGCACTGTACCCACTACATATACCATACAACTCTTCTTACACTTCTAATCTAAGGAAATTAATTTTCTTTCAATTTCATTGTTAAAAAAAATGAGTTGCAATTCTTAATTAAGGGTTATGATTTAGTTTTAACACACACACATATATATGTAACTTTACATTCAAACTTACCGAAGACACGTAGCAAAGGCTCTCCTGGCATTTCTGTGTACAAAATGGATAGGAAACCCTTTGAATGTGTGACCATCAGGTACCACTCTTCTTATGGCATCTTGAAACTCTTCATTTCCTGCAGAAACACCTGTTGTACGTTCAAGCTCATAGGCTGCTAATGCTGGTGACAACAGATAGGAGAGCTGGTCATCCCAAACAGTAGAAAGGCCAAGATCCTGTGAGGCAAGTCACAGAATGATGACAACTGTGCAGAAGGAACATGAGGATATGCCTAAGCTTGCATAATGTACAGATTCAAACAAATCCAAGAAGCTTTAATTAGGAGTTAACAGAAGTGAACACATGAAGCAGTAAGATTTCTTTATTGACTCACAAACCAACCGGAAGAAGCAAACACCACCAAAAAAGTATCAAACATACAGGAAGGAATGAAGTTAGACTACTAGACTAAACCTTAAGGCCAGTGGAGTTGAAACTAGATGTTTCAGCTACAGTATCTGCATGAAATGTAAAAAGATACACATAAATACACAGCAAAAATATGGAAAAGATCAACGAAGATTCACCTCACATTTTTCTGGTGTCTCTCACAGAAAACTTCTGAAAAAACAATGCACAACAGCTCTCCAAAACACAAAGGCAGGTACATGCACTTTCGTCCTACCATCCCACAAATGCCAAGAGGTAGAAAAATCTACCATGTATGTACTCGACATTGCATGAGATTCATACTCTGAGAATTACTTGACGTTTGTTGAGCATCGTGAGAGGAGACAAAACCAAAACCAATCAAAAACCCACATTAAAAACAGACATAAGATAGCAGGGACTTAAAATACCAACACCTTCACATCCAGCACAGGAAGAATCATTTCTGGCACATTACATCTTGCAAAAATCCTGGTAAAGGACGAAACTAACTTCCAGAAATATCTCTAATTTTGTAAAGCAGTCAGAGTAAGATCACATAAGCTTGAAAGTCTGGGACCAGTTTTATCTAGGGGCCAAAAATATTTGTGCTGGATAGGCAAAGCCCATTAAGAACCAGATCTGCTCTTCCTGTCACTTTTACAGACCGCTCCCAGGTAGTCTGCAGCCCACACATGTGGCTACAAATCACCACTGCAAATAGTAAGTATGATGTCTAAACTAGCTCGCTACAATCTTTGCAAACCTTTTTTTTAAGTTATTTCACTTTTCACATGCCACATTTC
Source organism: Calyptomena viridis (assembly GCA_013390005.1). Lineage (NCBI taxonomy): Eukaryota > Metazoa > Chordata > Aves > Passeriformes > Eurylaimidae > Calyptomena > Calyptomena viridis. Next base: position 137,537 of record WEIV01018178.1, read on the forward strand.
TGCAACAGCTGATGGAAAACACTTTGCATAGACACCAGTATGTGAGCTAACAAATGGCTATCCAAAACAAGTATGGAGTTAACACAGGGACTCTTATTATTGTGACAGATCAATGACAATTGATTCTTACCTTCCTGTGTTCAGAGACCAGTATTCTCAGCTGCAATTCCATCTCATTGCTTGTTACTGCAGCATCTATTGTAGAAGTACACAGAGGAGGAAAAGGAGGAACTGAAGACGTTGCTCCAGGAGGACATACAGATTTTATGGCTTCACCACTCATGGGTTTCCACTTAGATTCATCATGCAGGTCAAACACACAGACCTCCACAGCGTCAGAGGGCTGACAATTTCCAAAGAACTTTTGGTGGTTGAAGAGACAACCTATTGTGCGATAAGGATACAGTGGCTTGGGCTGCTCAGCTAGTGGAGGGTCATCAGGGTTGATAGGTCTGTGGATGTACCTAATCAAAAAGATTCAATTTCTTATTAATATACCTTTTTTCAAGGCAAGGTAAAAATATTTAGATGGGACAGATATAACTGTTTCTCCTTCAAAAATACAGGCCAAGTTTGCCATCGCTCCCCTCCCCTCCAAACAGCATTCATTTGTTTACAGGGAAGTAATTATACATATTAGAGGTGTAATAAATAATGAAGTAATACATCATTTTTATTCTTTAAATATAGAAAAATAAGCTGATTAATCAAGCAGATTCTCAAGAGCAATTAAATTTTGCACCTATAACAACATATTCATACAGTTTCCCCACTATTCATCACATTTGGAGAAATACCTCTTCAAATGCTAATCACAGGATATACAATCAGTGACAAAACAGAATTGCTTGTTTTCAACACTGGATATAACATGTCCCAGGAGCTCTAGAACACCAAACAACTACCTGCACCCTTCTAAAATGACTCGAGAGTGAGAGAATCTCAGAGGCCTTGCAGAGATTTCTGCAAGGGGAAAAAAAAGGAATGTGACACTGATTTCACTGACAAAATAATGAAAAAATATGGGTTCCTAAATAATCATACCAGATTTCAGTTCCTTTATAAATGATGGCAGTGATAGCACCAATGGCAATCATTGTGCCCTAAGACACAAACCAGTCAACATACAGGATTAAAGCCACTGAAAACTGTATCATAAACTGTTGAAATATTTCCCCTCAGGATGAACCAATCATTTTCCAAACAAAAGCAGTACACAGGAAAAAGAGTCAAACACAAAAGTCACCTGTATTAAATGATACGGTATAAAAATTAAAAAAAAACCCTAACAACAAAAATATCCCACACAAATCCCAATATATGTTGTTCAGTTTTCTTATTCCTTTTACTCACCTATGTCCTGTTAAGCTCTCCCAAAAAATAATTGTTCCATCAGTTCCACAAGTCATTACCCAAGTGTGGGGGACTCCTTTTGCTTTTGTTCCAACACACACAAATGCTTCCAATCCAAACCCAAGAAGAAGACTGCACAGAAGGTTAGAATGATCTTCACAGTCACCCTAGACAGTAAATATTAATAAGCTGTTTTGAGTATCAGGCATGGATAAAACCTTAAAGAAAGAAAGTAGTGATATTTCTCTAACTATTGTTTAACAAGTCATGTTTCTCTCCTATTTATCTAAAGCATGTATCAGAAGTCAGGATTTTTATGGTTTAAACTTGACAAGTTTCCTGTAATAGAATAAATCAGTTAAAAAATTATCTTCTAATGACAGATCATTTATATCATTTATATAAATGTAGTGTATGATTAATGCTGGGAAACATTTCTTATGATTATAAAGATACCTCCAAGTAACACAAAACCAGAAGCTATCATCCCATGAAAACTAAACCCAATGTTCTAATTAAACATAAAATCTTATATAAGGCAAATACCTGAGGCAAGAGTAGAAACTACACAGTATTTTCATACAGTTAGGGAATTTGTTCACTTAATAAAATGTAATTCTACTCTTATTTTATTGCTTGAATGTGCTGTCAAAGTTCAGAAATTAGACAAGGTCCCTTACGAATCTAACTGTAAACCTGCTGGAAGTCACGTGTACCTGCTTTTCCCTTCAGTCAAAAAACAATTACCTCAAACACATAACTCTCACTGATAATTCAAAGAAAACAATTTCCAAATGCAATGTCTAATATTCTTTGTCTCTTAAGTTCTTTACATATGTTAGCTGTAAAGGAAGAACAACAATTCCTTATGCAATGAAGGCTTTGTAACACAAAGCACAGTATTGAGAAGTAGGAGAATAAGCCTCTTTTGTTAAATACTATTCTGAATGTTGAAAATATAAAATTCAGAGTTCTGGGATGTATCTGTTCATTACACAGGTAACACAATCTTCCCCTACCGTTGTGTACAAGGGAAATATGCAGAAAAGCAAGTTTTAACAAGTTTATAGCGAACCTGTGTTATTTTAGTACTCCTGTACCAATTTCCACAAGAAAAATAATAATGGTCAAGCCTGTATCTCAGGGGCTAAATTTTTTCAGTTATTTTCTTTCCATTTCTCTCTTAAAGGAACACCTTTGTCTGTGCCTCAAACTCCCTATTGTCATCTCCATGTGAAAGCCAGTTGGGTAGCCAGTGTTGCCTTTGTATGGTACCTATGCATCATATGATATTCAGGGACAACAGCCAATGCCTGTTTTGTGTGGTCTTGGGAGACAGGTCTAAAGTCTGGGATACAGCTCCAGCTGCCATGAACACATTTTTTAATACAAACACACCAGTAACATTTTTTTTTTAAGGCATAAGAATCTCCATGGTAATAAAAGCACTGACCACTCCAAGGTGGTATTAAAAATGACCACTGCTACTTTTATTCATATAACAGAAGACCTATAATACACAACAAGTAAAAATTTGTTTCATTTATTACAGTGACATGATACAAGTGTGAGATCACCAAGAACTAGGTTGAAATTTTTAGTGAAAATGTCTATCTTGAAAAAAATGGAACATAAAGACTGTCAGTATATTTCAGCCCATCTAAGAAAAAAAACCCTAAGAGACTTTTCCTACTCTTCCTGGATCACTCCAGAATTGAAACTTATGTCTTGCACATTAGCAGGGATTCACTGAATAATTACATGCGTTCTTAAAAATGCAATGGAAGAAAAGCAAACTCACTGTCAGAGATGTATTGACAAACGGACACCAACGGCAGCAGTAAAGCAGCAAGTCTGCCCCAAAGCCTTATTGTCTACTATTCAACATCTGTTCCTCTTTAAAAAGAACTTAAATTATTTAACAGAATCCTCTGAATTTGATTTAATCCATGTATCTGCAGCCTGTCTAAAATTACAGACTTCAGCTGGAAGATGATACCTACCTGGTGTGTCACACAAGGGTTACTTTCACTTACCTTGTTTCTAGATAAAAAAGCAAGGAGGGTGCACCACTGCTCTTGTTTGCCGCCCCCTCCTCCGATGACAGGAGCTCTTTCATAACCCAGGACGCTGACAAACCGCGCTGCCTGTCGAGGGGTGTCCAGCAAGCGGCCGGCTCGGAGGGGTCTGACGTAAGAACACACCGGGCGGTTCACCCCGTTCTCATCCTGAACATGCAAAACAGGGTGACTTGCCCGCAAAAGAGTCATCCTAACTTAGACTGCCTTTTTTTGCTATGGGATATATTCACCCTGGCGTGTCACTCAGAAATAGCAAGACACAAAAATACTTCCAGAATTAAGACACAAGACCATTAAGGCAACTCGTTTAGAGACATTACAGTTAGGTTTTTCAGACACTCATAGGGGATTACAAGACTAAATGTTTGGATATTGGGAACAGCACAGGCTGTCATTTATTTTCTTAAGTGTTTGAGGAACTGTTTATGCTCCACCCATTATCAATTTCCACATTATCATCAAGCATAAAATCAAGCCAAAACAAATCTTCTCACACACACCAAATCCCACAACAAATCCAAAAAACCCTCTCCCAAAAAGTATTAAACACTTAGCTGCTGATTTTAGAGTTTAAAAGGTGTCTATTTGCTTCTGAATTTGAATACTCTACCTCTTATCATAACAGCAAGCAACAAAAACTACTCGCAATGAAGTAACTAGATCTATATAAATTGACTAGTAATACTAAGAATTTTTTAAGTTCTTGGAAAAATTAAAAAATAAGATGACTTGAAAGTTACTTTTATTACATGCTTCAGGCAAATACTATGATTATCAACTACTAAAACTACTTCAAGAAGTATAGAACTCTTCTGTTCCTGACTGGGCTAAATTGGTAATTTTATACTCATGTATTTTTACAAGAGATCAAAGCCTTTCAAATCTCTCCAGCTTCAGGAAATTATGACCTCGTATTTTTACCGTAGTCACATACTGTCCCCTTTAAGGTTTTGTAATGCTTTTTCAGCAAGCTGGTGGAAGAAAGGCAGTATTTATTTGAAGCTGACTGGAATCCTGTCGAAAATTATTTCACAGCTTGAAAGCAATAAAAAAACCCCACAGGCAAGACTCATTTTTAAATATAGTTACATATATATAATGCCTTTTTCTGCATTACTCGTACGAAACTCAATGAAAACCGAGTTATCTAACAATTCTAATACACTCATTTCTCGTCCCAGAAATGAGAAAGGCCATTAAGGGCAGTTTTACTAAGATTTGCTATAGCCAGTGAGAGACCCAAGATAAGCTCTCTATAGGTACTGAACAAGCAGGGGCCTAGTTTCTATACTATTTACTTATACATTTGTTTCTCTTTATGGCCTGCCCTGAAACCCTTAAGCCTATGTTAGTTTGGAAGGGAGTTAAGTTTTCTTCATAGCAGCCTCCATGGTGCTGTGTTTTAGATTTGTGACCAAAACAGAGCTGGGAACTCACAGGTGTTTCAGCTGCTGCTGAGCAGTGCCTTGCACAGTGTCAAGGCCTACTCAGCTTCTCATTCTGCCACCACACAGTTGTGGGTTTGGGGGGGACAAAAAGCTGGGAGGGAACACAGCCAGGAGAGCTGACCTGAACTGACCAAAGGGATATTCCTTGCCATACAGCATCATGTTCTGCAATAAAATTGGTGGGGAACTTTTCTAAACTTGCCGCTGCTTGGAGACTAGCAGGGCAGCAGCCTGCTTGTGGGAGGTGACTGTCTTATTGTTTTCCTATTCTTCCTTTCTTTCCTTCAGTTATTAAACCACCTTTATCTCAACCCATGAATTTTTCATTACTTTTGCCCTTTTTATTCTCTCTCCCTTCCCACTGAGGTGAAGTGAGAGTGACTGGGGGGGGCTGGGATTTGGAAGGTCACATCACTACTGAACACTCACAGCCAGAATGGAAGCTGTGGCTTCACTGAAGACAAAGAGGAGGCACAGATTGCTTCAGGATACTGCTCTGAAATAAGTTACTGAAAATTAACTGAGCTAGGAAAACTGCTACTACACAAGATAGAAATGCAAGGATCATACCATTCCCTTTACTGAGGGATGGTTACCAAGGAGCAACTAACACAGTAATTTATTAGATTCCAATAATTTTGATTGTAGCTGTTGTATGACATTAGCCAGACAGACTGCTTTACAGATCACACAGAGCTCAAACACTGTGTAGGTCTGTTCTAATAAATCCAGGAAGTCCATTTTTTATATCTATTTTATCTGGTATAAAATTAATCTGAAATAGTTTGCACTCTGCCATTTGTGAGTATTCAAGAAAAAGATTAAACAGGTTTTTTCACCTCATACATCAGAGGTAGTTGGAGCAACCCTTCTGTCTACATCATGCTATTAAGTTTCAATACACAAATACAAGTTCAATCCTTACAGATTTAAATTTTTTGCATGACACATCACATGTAGCCCTGAGCTGAATGTAACCCCATCATAAATCTATCCAGATTCTACATACACATAAAGCTCAAAATAAAATAAAAGGATAGCTTGAAGAAAGGATTGGTCTATTTGTAAGATTTACAAACCTGTGCAAAAATCTTTACCAGCCTTACGTTGTGCGTAGGCCTAATCTGCAGGTATTCCCTCCACCATTGCTTGGCATATACAAGAAATAACCGTTCTTTTTCTGCTGTTTTCTGGCGTTCCAATGTGAACTGCAGGTAAAAAAACCCACAAAATCAACACTATACATACTAATTCTAAACAGGAAAAAAATACCATAATCAATAAGTACAATAATACCACATCCTGACATATGCAAAATAAAGCTTAATATTTTAAGTGTGCCACACAAATCCTGATGAATAGTATTTTTAAATGGAAATCCAATTAAGGAAACCTCAAGTTACATTTATTGTTTATAGGCTCATATATCAATCTTCACTGAAGTAGTGTCCATCTTAAGTGTTGTGTTTCTGTACAAGACTGCTCAGATTTTGATGTGCAGAAGAATATCTGCATGCACCTTCATCAGGCCAACATTTACTGGCTTTCCAAGCAGAAGAGCTGACTTGAAATTATTGTTCCACAAGGGAAAGAGAGCAAAAAACACATCCTACCTGAAGAAGATTAGGCATATTGCATCTTTCTTTATTATTCTTAGAGCTTTGATACGAGTAATTAAAAAAAACACAAAAGCCATTATTTTGAATAAAGTAATGTTCAGTATAGACAAAGTAGTTTAAAAGTAGTAACTATATTTAAATTTAATAGAAAAAAAAAGAAGCATCAAACATTCAAAACCCAATGGCCCTCAACATTTATATTTCTATACTGAATTTCTCCTGCTTCCCAATAAAATCGTAAGTTAGCCCTCCCAGAAATTACTTACTTGAGTAGTAGTTATTTCTGGAGTCAGAGTCTTATTAAGCTGTGGATACATTTCCAGTCTGATGTTTAAAACGCCAACAGAAACCTTTGCTTCAGAACCTTTGAACCAAAATAAATTTTCATCAGTTCTTTCATATTCAATTTCCTTAGATGATTTCAGCTAGGCAGTGGCAAACTAAAATAAATGTTAGCCATATAATTAAACTTGTTTAAATATGGGCAAAATGAGAATATTTCAACTTCAAAGTCAAATGGGGCTGTAAGAAAGCATAATCTGACAAAAAAAAAGTACAGAAGTCTTGATCCGAGATAATTATCCAAGGCCCTATTTGCAGCCAGTACTGGGACGTATGAGAGGAATGATATTCTAGAAATGTCTACAATAGTCAAGTTGGAGAGTAACACACTGTAAATGCACCTACTCCTACTGACTACACAGGTAGCTCAAATTTAAGTAGCTGGAAATAAGTGATGTTCATCTCTCCCAACATACAGTTTATTACAAAGGACCCAACTGTCATACGGTCGTAAGAGATAAATCAACCTAAAAAATCCCCCCAAAACAAAAAACAAACGAACCACAAACTTCCCTCCCCAAACTTAATGTTGTTGCCTAATGCTGAAAATTTAGAATGACATAAACAACAAGAAGCATTATGAAACAGAGTACAGATGGGATTATAAGCAATACAAGCAATGGAAGCCTCACATAGTAGTTTATCTATTGATCTGAGATGGCAGCAGGCTTTGATGTTCTTGATACATTTTGTTCAATGACAAGACTTAAGAAGAGGAGAAAAAGCACTGGATTTACTGGATTAATAATTTATTACTTTGAAAAAAGCTAATGAGAAATAGATATAACTCACTCCATCACCCATCTGAGTATTAGACTCAACTTACTTGCTATGCATTTCCAAATCATTATAAAAAAATCACAGAATGGCTTGGGTGGATGGGATCTTAAAGATCCTTTAGTTCCAAACTTCCTGCCATGGGCAGGGACATCTTCCACTAGAACAGGTTGCTCAGAGCTCCATCCAACGTGGCTTTGAACACTTCCAGGGACAGGGCAACCACAGTTTCTCTGGTCAACCTGTTCCAGTGCCTCACTGTAAAGAATCCTTTCCTAATATCTAATATAAACCTACTCTTGGTTTGAAACCTTTTCCCCTGTTCCTGTCACTACACGCTCTTGTAAAAAGTCTTTCTCCAACTTTTTCGTAGGCTCCCCTCAGGTACTGCAAAAGTACTGTAGGTCCCTCGATCTACTTCTCCAGGTTGAACAATCCCAATTCTCTCAGCCCTTCCTCATAGAAGAAGCTAACAAACATATTAACAAATAAGCCTATTAGATTTGTATTTGCTGGATAAAAAAAATCATACTACACAAAATCATACTCCCTCTAAAAAAATACAAGCAATAGTGACAACAATCAGGAATAACTTAGGTAGTATATCCAATCTCCAGAATATTTTTAAAGTATAATTTAATCTCTTTTGAAACTATCAAGAACTGCTCACATACCTAAGAGATAGAGAAACTGGGATAAAGAATACTCGAATGACAGCTGCTATTTGACTAAACTCTGGGGCAGCTGCCCCTCAGGAAGTGACAAAAGATCTAGTCTTTAGTCACTAAATCACAACTGAAAAGGGGAGTGGGGACAAGTGATACACAAAAGTCCCTGTGTATGTTAGCTACTAAGCACCTTATCAAAGCCATTCAACCCTTCTGTCAGAAAACATGCTTCCAGCTACTGGAATAAATTGGAGCAGGGTAGAGATCCCTTTCTCTATAAGTTGCTAGTTTGCTATGAAAGGCACACAAGCTACATTTTACTCTTCAGTGCACCGGTCAGATATATATCCCTGGAGATAAACTGCTGGACTTTTGTTTCGTTGGTTTGTTTCTAAAACCTTGTCCATATTTTGCAGATAATCAATAGTAGGACTTCTCAGACTTGGGGACCATTATTAGACAGGATTTGGAATACACAATTTAGCAGCTTGGTAACAGGCAAATCTGACCATTACATCTTCTCAGCATTTTCTAAGGACCCTTTATAGTTACTTGTGAATTAAACTAAAATTGAACTAGATAAAAAATACTGCTTTAAGCTTACAAACAAGCTCAGTACCCAATATTTTAAGTCATCATAACATGTTTATTATTTATCCTTACCTACACCCAGGAGTTCAACAGCAACATTTGTTATTCCATTCTCTGCAGCCAAGACGGATCGCCACTCCAAGAAATAGGATGCTACTAGTGTGGTCTCCCCATATGTGTCTGTTTTGATCAGAACCATATGCACTGGATCACATATAGACAACATAGTGGTTGCATCAACCATTTTACTTCCATCACCTGCGGTTATTAAAGCAAAATAAGACAGCAAGAATTTTATCATCCCAAATTAAATCCTCAAAATCTAAAAAAAGTATGCAATAAAATGCAATTTATGACATGAATATAAAGAAAAATCTTGAGTCCAGAAACAATTATCCCATCTTAAAACCAAGCTCAGTTTAGGACAGAGCTACAGAAAGATTACATTTCATTACAGAGGAGATAAAAAGGTTCTTGTAGTTGAGTACTCCAATGCAACCAGTTCAGCTACACAAAAAATTTAAATGGAATTAGAAATTAAGAAAGTAAAGACTATTAAAGCACCATTAAGTAAAATCAACTGAAAAATAGTCTTTAAATAAGCTGGAGTGCCAGGTCAGCTTACAATATGTATTATACATTGTAACACACACACACATATATAATATATATATATATA
>WEIV01018178.1:150133-179953 GCA_013390005.1 Calyptomena viridis
TGGATGATCTGCTTCAGCTCCGAGGCTTTCTCCGGCGGCAGCGACATGGCGGAGCCGCCCGCGGAACGAGCGCCAACCGCCCTCTAACGGGCGCGGGCAGCGCCGCCACCGCCCCCTGGCGGGGACACGTGGGCGCGGCGTCCAGGCCCCGCTCCCTTCCTGCCTTCCTTCCCTGCCTCCTTCCCTTCTCTCCTGCCCGCCGGCATGTTTGTTCCCTGCCACCGCGGCGGGAGCTCCGCCGCCTCCGACTTTAAAGGCTTCACACTGCTTATGGTGAGTCGCGCTTTTTGGGTTTGACGGGTCGCTGCCCCGGGTCGCGTCGCTGAGGGCTCCAGTCCTGTGGGGCGGGCCAGGAGGGGCTCTGGTGTCTCCCTGCCCTGCCAGGCGGTCAGCCCTGGGTATTTGGCCGCAGGGCAGGCGGTGTGTGTGTAACCTGCGGAGCGTTCTGCCGAATGAAGGATTTGGAGAGCTTCTTCCAGGGATGTCTCCAGCAGAGATTAGTGCGGTCTCTGCTGTTTCCGTCAACTTCTCCCCCCTCAGAACCCCGGGTTTGCTCCTGTCAAGGTGTTACGTGAAGACCTGCAATAGCTATATGCGATTTTAGAGCAATAGCTATTGCTCCTGCTCTAAAAATTAATACGCCCTATGTGGTTTTGCAAGATTTGTAGCACCGGTGGGTTGCCACTGCAATAAAAGGTTGTGGGGTTTTTTATCCTTTACAAGCGATATATGAATGTTTCCAATGTAAAAAAATCCTCATTTCTACTATATTTAAAACTCGGATTAGGATTGTTTTGGGAAGTGTTTTTATCGCCTCACGTTATGACATCGATCTCAGGTAATGGGACGTGAGGTGACCTGAGGTGTCTGGGTGGGGCGAGAGCTCCCGCACAGGCTGCGATGGGACAAACCCATCATTTCTCCTGCCTACATCATTTCTCTCCCGTTCCTGGGTTAGTTAAAGGTAACCCCATCGCTTCCCATCCAGGGCTGCCCAGCCTGGGATGACAGTGCAGGCTGCGCGGGAAGTCATTCCCGGTCAGCAGGAAATACATCACCGCTGTGTTCTTCCTGTGGGAGTGACAGGGTTTGGATACCAGACAGTGAGTAATGACACTCAAAACGCTGTCGCATCTTCTTTCACCTTCTGACAGCACTAAATTCGGTGTTTTTCCGCAGCGAGCAGCAGCAGCAATTGTTGATTTGCTTATAAATTAGGAAAGCGACTGAAAGTTTTTTTGTTGTCTTCCTGTAATAGTTTCTTCGGAAAGACACAAACTCTTGAATTTCTCTTTCCGAGCCATCACACTGGGTCATTGTATTAGGTCAGGATCTGCCCCAGTTGGTGATAACCCACAGCAATTCCCATGAAATTAGTTTAAGGGGACCCTTGGCATTTTCATCTTTAAAAAATGAAAAATGACCTACTATTGTCTATGGGTCAATCTGAGATTAAGAGGTTTAATATGTAATATCAGTGCTACCATTAGGTGTCATGTGAGATTTCCACTCTCACATCAGTTTCTTGGGTGGCTGTTATCTACTCTATCCAAAAAAGAGGGGGAGGAAGTAAGTTTTCAAGTCTTTGTTTAAGTTTACAGCAAAACACAGTTATTTACAGAAGTGGCCAGGATTTTTTTGTGGGACAGGGACCAAATTCCATATTGCTGCTCTGTTAAGAAATAATCATCTTTGTCAGAGGATGAGCAACTGCTTTTAGAAATCATATTCGACCAGTAGTGATCTGAAGTAATGTAAACTTTCAGTATTTGAAGAGCACCTTGTATCATCCATAAAACACACTGTAATTGGGTAACTTCTGATACTTCAGCCAGCAGTGTCCGTGGGAAATGTTGGTCAACTGGCAATAGATCTGGTGATTTCCACACTTGACATGACTAAAGTTGGTTACTTCTACACTGATTGCCTGGTGCCAATGGTTGGAAATAACCCGTATGCAACAGCAGAGGAAAACTCAACAGAGCTGAGTATAAATGCTGAAGGTGGGTATTGAATGCTGAAGGTATTAACAAGGTGTTTAAGGTGCAAGAACATCACATTTACTTTTTTAGTGTTACCCTTTGCTGATGTGCTTAAATTAAGGTCAGCAGTAACAACTGCAGTAACGTACAGATAAGAACATACTTTTCACAGAGGAAACTGTTCCTGTTGTTATTTTGATAACCAATTTGACATGTGGAACCAGTAGGATATGTTGAATTTCAGCCTTATTTCAGTGCAGCCAAAACTCTTTGCAGTGTTAATTCAAAGTAACATCAAGTGTGCACATACTTAAAACTGTTTGAATGCAAGCTGAATTTCTGGTGTAGAAGGATATTTATCCACTCGTCTTCCTTTCTTCCTACTTACGTTTGCCTTTTTCCCTATGTAAGGTTTCTCCCTTCCCCCCCTACAAATTCTTAGTTTCTTAAATCTCAGAAATCTAAGGATAATCTGTCAATCTTTGCAAAGCTGCATGAATATATTATCTGAATCATTACAATTGGCTGATCTTCATATATTTTTCTTCATTAAGTACAAGTGAAATAAAGTCCAGTGAAGACATTGTACGAAAATACATATTTTTAATAATGTGGGTATTGTCAGACTTTCCCATGTGAATTGATAGCTGAAAGGTTTATTAATCCTGAGGTTTGTAAATTGGATAAATCTTGATATTTCTAAACCCAGAACTCTTTCTTATTTTCTTCTTAACAAGATCTAATTATTTCTTCTTGTAGTGTATTCTTTACCTTCAAAGAAACTTGTAGTTCTGCAGATCAGATCACCTTTTATAAAGGTAAGAGTGTTCATTGATTGTTCTTATTTCACTGTTTGGTTTGAATAGTTCTGCTGGCAAATATTTTAAGCGCCCTAACAAAGTTATTTTTAAGCTTCATGGAGTTGATATGATTTTACTGATCTCTTCCCTCATTGAAGGCTGAGCTTTTGTTTTGTTTTTCCAAGTCCCACAAGAGCTGCCTATGTTGGTAGATAAATACCTCCTTAGTTATTAATAGTCTTGAAAATAAAAAGTGGTCTGGGTTTTGTCTTGGGGGTCTTTTCTTGGCATTTATTGTTTTTGTGTATTCTTTGTAATAGCTTAATTTTTTTGTGTCATGGCAATTACTTCATAGTGTTCTATATTCACTTAGACTGCATTCATTATGTAAAAAATGAAGAATTTAGAATTACTTGTTAACTGAACAGTGGGTGCTATTTAAAATAAGTAGAATACCATGCCAGAAAAAAAAATTTGTAGTACATGTTTTTAGCAGTTCAAACTGTGGAAAAATCCCATGTGATCCTACCATCCCATCTTACTCTAAAGCTTTTTCCATTGGTATTAATGGCACACAAATAGGTGGTCCTGTTGTTGTTAATGTGCTCCTAATGGTAATTTTTGTCATTCTACGTGCAGTTCTGATTAAGTGAACAACTAGGGCAGTGCTCCAGTGCTCTTTTTAAAAATACCACTGAGGCTGAAGACTAAGTGGATGTGAAGAAAAATTTGCATCACTGCTAAATATTATATCACTTTACACTGTTAAGGACACACTGTATTTTCCACCGTTTTTTTTTTCCCCCCATGTCTTTGCATAAAGAACAAGTACAGGCCATTCTGTGAAACCCTGCTTTCTTGGGTGAAGAGCAGCAGATGTGCCAGAGTTGTTGTTCTGTCCAGCAGCCACGCGTACCAGCGCGACGATGAGCAACTTCTGGGGTATGTCTGTCTCCTGGGAACACCTAATGGATGTTTCTGTTCTTTTGGACTGACACTGATTGCCTCTACCGAGGAATTTTGGCAGGGTGCTTTTGCTTGGCTGTGTACATAGGTCATAAAATGCTTAATATACTATTAAAACTTGATGTTATACACGATTATTTTGTGCAGGTCTCTGAACTTTGTTAGTTACTACTGTCCAAACTGCTGGTCAAACAATAAGCTGCAAGCAAATTGCACTTGGCCTGCACTGTCGGGCAACAGAGCCTCAGTTCCAGCTTCTTGTGGCTGCAGGCAATGTCAGGGATTAACTGCTGACATACAGGTCATGGCTTAGATTTTTAACAGTTGATTACAATATTGGCTAGTTTCTTACCTCTTCATCACCATTCTGCATTTTGATGGTTTTCTGTAATACAGTAGGTTGTCATTGTTGGTTATTTTTTTTTTAATAGGAAGTTATCGGTTACTTATTTGTTGGAAGGCAACTGCAAGGTTAAACTATACGTATTTTTAGTAGATGTTGTAGGGATCCATTTAAAAGCCAAGCATTTCTTGCTGAGTGAGGGAATCATAATTGGTGATTTAACAGAAAACAAAATTATTATTTTTGCAAAAGACCAATTGTTATCCTCAGGCATGTAGGGCCTTAAAGGAGGTTTAGGTCTACATACATCCCAGATATAGTGGTAGTTGCATACAATTGCAGGATGGCCAGCTAACATGGAATGAAATTAGAGGGACTGATGGATATGTGATGAGGTCTGAGTCATAAGTTACGGAGATTTAAACCTCCCTACCTCCCTCAGCACCACAGAACGAAACTCCTTTATGGCAGATTTACTAGTGTGAGCTTATTAAAAATACTGTATCATGGTGAAGTCCAAGTGTACCCAAACAGACTTTAAATTAATCACCTCCTATCTGAAGGAAGAAAAAGCACATTCTACTTGTAAATCATTCTAACAACCATAAGCAGTTGTCCTATTTATGTACTTACGTATTTTGCACTTGCCAGTTAATTGAGCCCCTAGAAAGTGGGTAACTCAGTTCTATTTGTGGCAGATAGTTGAATAGTTTATACTGTTTTGAGACCACAGACTTCTAACTTTGGGTTGAGGAGGGAGGGATTGTCAGAGCAATTCCTCACTGCAGGTGTGACATCCTCAATGCTTGCACCTTCTGTCTGCCCCAAGTAACAACCTTTCCTTGTCAGACTTGTGTTCTTGATTTGTTTCTAGGACACCACTGCGCTACCTACTTACACCTGATCTTGAGAAAGCAGTTGGAGGCCTTATGCAGGAGCTAAAATGGAAAGAAATGGAAAAAGTAGCAGCTTACCCTGGAATAAATGATACAGACAAAGTCCTGCATATTCCTGGAGGTGGCATCACAAAACTCTTGTTTACTGAGAGGTGAGTTGCCTAAAGATAAGCACAGAATGGTATCAGAAGTCTTGTTTTTAGTACTTGGGTAAAATTATCTTTTAAACCCCTGTGTTAAAGTTTGTCTTTTCATAGAAAAGGGTTTTATAGGAATAGAGGTTTTTCCAGGTCAAGCCCATAATTAGGAGGGGGAAAAAATGGGGATTCTGCATCATTAAGTTAGAATATTATAAAGATATAAGGGAATCAGCTTTACAGTTTAGATCACAATTAATCTGGTATCTGATATTATGCAAACCACAATTTGTTAATAGTAGAATTCCTGTACCTGTGATATTTTACTAAAACTGTTTCCTGTGACAAATAGTTCCATCATCAGTTGTAAAAAACCCCAAAACAAACCTGTAAACAATTCTGAGCACTAAGAATAAGTTAAGATTCAGGGCCAGCAAACAGTTAGATGTAGGGGTTTTGTTGAAAGGGGTGTGCCTCAGAAGTTATGCTGAAAGCATATCAGAGTTTTTAAATTTTGGATATTAATACTCACTAAGGCACAAGTGTGTAATTCTGCAAAAGATGTTTGTTTTGTAAGTGTCAGATGGAAAACTGACTTTTTAACAATTATTTTTGGCACCTGTCCAAACTGTTGCATCCAACAGCAGCAGAGTTACTAACACCGTGCTTACTTTTTTACTGACTTCAGTATGAAAACAGTGTACAAATACAAAATAAAAGACCTGCCAGGACTCAAGGGGAAAAAAACAAAAAATAAGTCTTAATATGGAAATGAAAAAATTAG
This sequence comes from Calyptomena viridis, assembly GCA_013390005.1. Taxonomy (NCBI): domain Eukaryota; kingdom Metazoa; phylum Chordata; class Aves; order Passeriformes; family Eurylaimidae; genus Calyptomena; species Calyptomena viridis. Next base: position 156,042 of record WEIV01018178.1, read on the forward strand.
AGTATCATGAGTGAAGTAGTGATACGCAGCCTGCAAAACTGCTGGTTTAAAATACATAGAAAGATAAGGAATGATTGTATCAAAGGATCTTTATAAATGCCCCACCAGCTCAAAGGTGCAAATTAAGTATGTGAAAGAGGCCCTGAGTACTCTTGCAAGATTTAGGATTCCTGCCTTGCAAGGTAAAGAACAAATTCAAGACTAAGAAAAAGAGCATGAAACATGAAAATGCAATCAAGGAAGTCTGGAGAGGAAAGAAAACTCAGTCTATATATGCATGCATTTTTATTTTTTGGGTTTGTTTTTTAACAAACCTTATGCAGATTGTAGTTGTTCTTAATTATAATTGTTCTGGATCTAAAAAAGAAATATAAATGCCTCATCATTTTTTTGTTACAGCTGTTCAAAAGGAATTCAAATGGCAGTTCTTCTGAAATTTTGCTCAGAGGGGGACAACATCCCTGATGCATTTGTTCTTATTAACTATCTTAATGAATGGCTCCAGCTAGTTAAAAGTGAAGTAAGTGCTGTTTGATTCGAAGTTCTTGCTTTTGTATTTTATATTTATTATTTTCATTTTCTTCAGTCTAGAACATTAAAAATGTTACTCAGATGAATTTTAGAAAACTGAAATATGTTTGGGATGGGTTCATTTTGGATGTTGGTCATCGAGGATATGCCAAATTGAATACATATTTTGATTAAAATCTCACTGGGAGTTTCCCCACCTGAAAAACCAAACCTGAACACGAGTTCTTTTGTTTGACAGGTGTGAGGGAAAATTGTGTAAAGCTTTCATTGAGTTCTGTCTTCCAGTGCCCTTCTCTAAAGCAGCCATGACACTGACACTTGTACTGCTGCCCATTATTTTAATACCTGTGCCAGAGATAGCATGACATCATTAGTACCTAAAACTTCATGAATTATTCTGGTTTTGTTGCAGAGCAACGATTCCACAGATACCTCTTCACAGTGGAAAATACCGAGTTCTTGGCGCTTACTTTTTGGCAACGGTCTTCCACCTGCACTCTTCTGATCCACGCTGAACTCTCCTGTGAGTCACAGACATCCCTTGGGGTGGTGGTGATGTAGTAATTGCCAAGCAACAGCAGCTTGCTTTGTTGTCTACCTAAATGCTTTATTTAAGAAAAATTCCTTTGGTGTATGTGGGTAGCTAAAGAAATTAAGGTAATTTTCACAAATTGACCAAAGAAATACATTTTGTACAGTTGTTTATTAACTTCAGTTGAAATTTTTTTCTAATAAAATATTTTTTAAGAAAACTTTTTCTTTGGTTAAGTGTTTTTGCCATGGACAACCCTGTGGTGCTGCTTAATGCAGCTGAGAACCTGAGAGTGATGTGTAAGCATGAATTTTCTTATGAAGATAAAACCCTCCTCTTCCATGTCCACTGTGGATCTTTTTTTCAAAACTTCCTGATAATGCAAGTGAAGGTTGAAAGTGATCTGGTTTTGCCTTCTTTTTGCAGTGCTGTTGTGGTGGATTCAACTGGGGAGACTGCAAGCAATGTAACAGCCTCTTCTGTCTTTTCTGGGCTACTTAGAACCATAGAATGGCTGGGTTGGAAGAGATCTTAAAGATCATCTAGTTCCAACCCCCCTGCCATGGTCAGTAGACCAGGTTGTTCAAAGCCCCATCCAATCTGGCCTTCCAGGGATAGGGCATCCATAACTTCTCTGGGTAACCTGTTCCAGTGCCTCATCACCCTCACAGTAAAGAATTTCTTCCTAATATCTAATATCCTGATACCTAATGTAAAACTACTCTCTTTCAGTTTAAGGCCACTCCTCCTTGACCTGTCACTACATGACCTTCTAAGAAGTCCCTCTCCATCTTTCTTGTTGGCTCCCTTCAGATTCTGAAGGCCACAATTAGGTCACACTCGAGCCTTCTCTTTTCCAGGCTGCTGTTTCACTTCCAGGGGCTGCTGAGATGCTAAAACTAAAGCTTTCTAGGTCAATGAGCCTGCTGAGACTGATTTGAACATGAACACAGTGCCCTGAGATATAAAGGAACTGGAGAACAGTGCCCTGGTAGATGGCAGTCTGGTATCTGTGTATTTTATAGACTTAGTCTGAGACAGCAGTTGTGTGATGCTCAATTCATGCATTTAATGTTTTTCATGGTACTTGAGTTGTTAGGTCACATGTTCAATTTTGATCTCTTGGAAGTGCTTGGTCTCATCAGCTTACTTAAAAGCAACTTTAAATCATGGGTGTGAGATGATCAGTTCTAGTGTTGAAAAGTGAGAATTAACCAAAATATATTTTTATTAGTTCCCATAGGTATCCACACTAATAAGCTGGTGAGTCAAAATGTAGATGGAGTCAGGGAATGCAAGCAAAAGGCCTTGTAGCACAAGGCAAATTTGATAAGCCTAAAACTAGTTGGAAAAACTAACTGTATTCAAACTGAGCCAAGCACATAAATTGCTGTGAGACAGAAGGGAGAAAAGAGCACAGTCACTTCCCTCTTTATTCCCAACACTTGTGCTGGGAGGCACAGGCCAGCTGCTGTGTGACAGCAGCTTCCTTGCAGAAGGTAATGGATCTGTAGTTGTCCATTGCACAGAAACTTGAGGTCACCTACACTGCAGGAGCTCTGTCCAAGCACCAGAAACAGCCACAGGTGTGAGCAAGGTGGAAGATGGGGTCCATGCTGGACATGTGAAGACTGTGTCCCAGGCTCTATTTTTTTCTCCCTTGTCTTCCCCTCTCATCTCCAGTTCCCAGCGTGCTGGGTGTGTATATTTACCTAAATGCATTCCAGTCCCACACACTGATTCCTGTGTGTAAGTTCTGAACTCTGGATCTATGTTAAAAGTAGATATGAACTAGAATGACTGACTGGAAAGACTTGCTGAGGGTGATAATCTCTTCATACTTGTATACCTGTGCCCAAGGAGACATTCCTTGAAGTGGAGGAGAAAAAAAGACAGGATTGAACTATTGTTAAGCACCAAAGGATGCCTTGCAGCCTTTAAAAAGTGACTATGAGCTGTATATAGAGCAGGAGAGCAAATTAAGTCTTGAGGGACTGAAGGACCAGACAGAAGTGATGAAGATGTCTTTTGCTCTGCAGTATTTTTCTTAAATCGGCTATAGATGTTCAGCACCTCCTCAAGAGGCACAGCCGAGTGAAACCTTGAGAAGACAAAAGAGGGAAAAAATGGCAGCTAGTAAATCACAGCTTTTTCATTTGGGAAAAAAATGCCATCCATAAGTGTGATCATTCTTCTAACTCCATTTCTTTAAAGGCTGCAATTAGACACTCATTTGTCCTTTCTTTCCAAAAGCAGCCTCTCCCCTTCCTTCACTTTTTAAAATACATTTTCCCAGCAGTGGTCAAGAATTGTGGCCTGTGTAGAAATAACCAAAAAAATGCATGGAGCAGAAGAGAAGTTTCTGGGCCTGTAAGCCAAGAAAGCTGACAAAAGGCAGCCCTGAATAAATTTGACAAAGCCCTGGTTTGGGAGCTACTGCATCTTGATCCCCTTTACAATTCATCAAGTTGGACCGACATCAGATTTTAGGCAGCAGCTCAGTAACTGAAAACCATTTAAAAATGAAGGGCAATCAGCATTTTGATTAGCATATCCAGCCCTCCATGCCCCACAAGATAAACTAGTTACATGTGTGATAGCTGTGATCGCAGCACGTAAAAGAATGAAGCACGTGCACGTTCCCATGCTTACTCTCAACTCCAAGAGAGGAAAAATAAAACAGAAGCCATAGCCAAAAGTAAAAGGCGTGAACAGCTGAGAAGCCTTATGCAAAGACATTCCAAGCAATATAAACAGGCTCTGTTCCTGTATTCAACAATAACAGGGTTTATTGCAGTGGGTTTGGCAGAGCTTGATCTCTCATTATAAACACTCCTGGTCTCACAGCTGCACCAACTTGAAAATGAATCAAGTCACAATGTTTTCTCCTCCAGCACAGGCTCAGAACAACGCTAATCACCTAAACCAAAAATATTTGGACAAGCCAGAATCTGGCAATTCAGACTATTTCAGGATGGTATCAAGCATATCTTTAGCACAACAGCATTAAATACTCCCCTGATTCAGCTTCCCCTTCAAGTTGAACACAACTCCTCTGAGTATGATTGCTTTCAGGCATCGGCCTCAAAGCCAAGTTCTGCTAAGATTTCAGGTTGCTGCTTATTTTAGCAAAAGTTGCTTTAGTTGGCCTAGATTTATCCCCCTTCCACAATTTACTGTCAGTGACTATGATTTGTACAAAAACCTGTTAGAAAAATATGCAAAGTGCAAATTACATATAAAACCCCACCATATGCCAGTTTAGACAGGTTTTTTGTAAGTTAAGGTTCATCTGAAACTGTCAGAGAATATCACTAAGTGTAGAATTGAGATCAGCTCTGTTACAGAAGGCACAGGGCTGGTAACCCTGCTGACCCTCCTCGGAAGAATTCCTTTAAGCAGCACTCTGGTTTACCCCCTTCCAATTCATCCTGTCAGGGAGAATGCTGACAGAAGGTGGGATATGTGAAGGAAAATACTATGCATACAACACATGGTGATAGCACAATCCAAAACCAGTTTAATTACAGACACCCTTGACTTTGAGCACTTTGCACCTGGCCCTCAGCTCCTGTTAGTTACACAGGACCATGGGCCACAAGAGGTCAGATTTCCCACCCTTCTTCCCTTTAAAGCATCACCAACAAACACTTTCCCTTCACAAAGTTACTCTGAACATTTTGTGCATATTTTATAGCAAACATAAGGATTACCAAACCAACTGGTCAGATTAATAAAATAATATTCTTAGTGGTGTATTACAAAAGAAATGTGCAAGAATTCCTCCTAAATCAAACTACAATACTTAGCATTAATGAAAATATTTGCATAAAGCACATTCTAATAATTTTGCCATTTTCCAGTTAAGACAGGTATCAGGAAACCTTAAGGCAAAACACGTCTTTTTCCACAAACAAGCTCTTAACAGTTTCTCCCTAACATAATGTGCACACAACAGCATGTTGTCAATTTAAAAAAATATTTAATGCTGCCAAAAAGTATAAAAATACAATAAGAATGGCAGTACAAAACAAAATATTTCCTAATTTATTTCTTTTACATCTTTCTACATTAATACAGGCATTATAAAAACAAAAAATGGCAAATTATTTTGTTTTGCAAAGTAGCACACACTGCTGGTGGTCTTCATCCCCTCGGTGCAGTTTACGCTGTAAACAGATAACTGAGGCCTTCTTGGTACTTAACAGACCTCACTTTTTGTTCCCGAAGAGGGGGGTCATGTCTTGCTTTGCATGTCAATAATTTGCAGTTTATAGCTGCAGAATTTTCACAAGTCTCGAAGGCTTAGGTGTCAGTCAGTCTCGGCCTGCGACATACAACCAAAAGAAAGTCACCGATTCAGTACAGAGTACGGGAAAAAAACAACAAAAAAACCCCTAAGAACCAACGGCGGGTTTGCAGCCCACTGTCAACACCAAACAGCTTCTCATACGTTCCCTGGAGCAACTACTGCCTCAGAGCAAGTACTCTTGGAAAGCCGATGCTTTTCCAAAAGGTGTTTCCATGTTACAGTATAAGGCACTTCCTTGCTGGAGAGCTTCAAGTACAGGTCTCAGTCCAGCAAACTATTTCCTCACACACTTAACCCCACGCACTGCAGAAGTCTCCTTGGGCCTCAGTGGGACTATGGCAGGCTGCATCTCAAAACAGCTCTTACAGCTTTGTAAGCCCATGCTGGCACAGTGGCACAGAAATAACTGCTCCTGGGCTAAGGTTTCCTGTAGTGAGGAAGACATCATAGCACTGGACATTTTGTTCTTAGGCAAGGTAAGGGTCTACTCCGAGGAACACAGAAAGACACACCTTGGTGTTCACAGCACCACACACCCAAGCTACTACAAGTAAAATGTGTCTGAGTTCTGTGAGCACTACACTAATTCACAGAGCAGCTTTCCTCCATCAGTTATGACATATTGATAAAGGACTTCCAAGTATTTATTCTTCCAATTTAAATAAAGACTCAGACAGAGATGCAAGTTTGAACACATTTATTTTTGTACATAAAAATGAAAGACTGACTTAAACTCTGGGGGCAAAGAAAAAAGCCCAGGAAGACTACTGCGTGTTACGTCAACTTTGCAAATACCGTCCTCTGGCTTAAGCCACTTGGCCATGCAGAAGACTTCCTCATTTGTCATCATTAATTTAGTTTCTCGTGCGGTCCTCAAGTGTCTCAGGTTTTACTATAATGCCAAACAGCAAACTAAATAATTTGGTTTACATTCATTAAACATAAAGCTAGCCAGGCTTTGAATTGCCTGCACAATCCAGTCACACATGCATACACATTTACACCTCTTCCCTTTTCAGGGGGATATAAACTGATGTCAGTAAACCATTTTGCTCAAGGTTTAACAGAATAAGCTAAGTTTCATTTGCAACATCTCACTTCCATAAAACAAATCCATATGTTTTTTTCAAATTGCTATTTCACACTGAATCAAATTATTTTACTTAATACATTTCAAGGAAAATACAGATGTACCGTCACTCGAAGTGAACTGTCCCTGCACCAAGAACTTAAACAGGAAACCTAACTTTGCAAACCCCTTGCAATGGAGGTCCAAATGTTTGCTAGGGATTTTTTTATGAACATGTGCATAATTTGTACACAACTGTTCATCTGAGAGTCAAACACTGTTTATTCAAATTAAGAGATGCCCACTATGCATCAAATATTTTGACTGACGCATTTCCAGAACAGAGGGGAAAACCCAACACAGTAACAGTTTGAAGCAAGCCCAACAACATTTTAGTAGGATGGACCAGACAGCAGCTTGCCAGAAACCAGTGTGGGGAAAGGCAGGAAAGGGGTCAGAAGGAACATCCTTCGATTTCACCCTTTAAGCGTTTCCTATCATAGAGGTGCCTGGGATTGACAGTTCTTCATTTTGGCCCACAGTTGTTCCTATTTAACATCCAAGTTGTGCAAAACTGCTGCAAATTTAAATCCTACAGAACAACAAAGTATCACAAGGGTTTAGTGTGCAGCAACTGAGAACAAGCCTCCTCCAGATTTTCATTTTTAAGGATTAATGATAGACCAAAAGAAGACTTGATCCAAATTATTTCCTGGAATGTACTAAAAGGCCTATCATTTGATTTTCCTTCCTATTCTCATATTGTCATGAACAATTCACTGTTCAAAATAGTTTTGTCCAAGACTTGTATTGGTTCATCCTCCTTAAACTATTAAGAGTTTAGACTCCCAAGGTACTTGCAATCACAGAACCAAATCAAACTTCTGCAGAACAACTGCTGAATGTGCAAGTCCTGCTTTATTGCATGAAGAAGGTAACAGAGTGTGAGGTGATGTGAGATGGCCACCTCCTGCCCTGTCCCACTCTGACATGAGGAATGCTTGCTCGAGAAAACTGAAATGCCAGAATTTAGAAGATAGAATCAGGAAACAACTCCAGTGACAACCTGACAAGCTGCAGTTAGAGCTCAGTGCCTGTAGGATACTGGTGGCCCAGGAAATCCTTCTCATGCTAAGAAAAGGGCAATAAATGACAGTGTGGTATCAGCGAAGGTTTCGCCTGCACTTTTTCCTTAGCTGCTTTTAAGTACTTAGAATAAGATTTGGAATATTTCTGTTACAAAACATTTAATTACATTCCATGTATTTTTTCATAACCAAAATATCTTTATAAGGCACATACATTTACACCTACTAACAGTTGCAGCTGATACTGAAAAACTTGTCTTCCCAATTTAAAGGAAAAAAAAATATTCTGACAGTCTTCTTGTTGGCTAAATGTTACTGTGCTTGTAAAAACTGTAAAATTTTTAAAAGATGGGAGTTGCCTGCCTATATTGCATCATAGCAGTCAGCAAGTAATTTTGTTATTAGGGCTGCATGTTTGGCCAGCAATGTCACGGGACAAATTGTCTTGTTCTACTGATGCACAATTTCCCGAATCCAGAACTGTATGAAACTACACTTGTTTTCCTGATCTGAACCCTTAAGCATTTGTTTACTATATAAACACAGTGGTCCAAAATAGTATTAGCTATTGCGAAATGAGAATTTCAAAGAGTAAACTGTACTTAGCTTTGTGTAGTAGATATCGGAGTAATTGGGCCCTGTGCCTCGAATGTTACTACCAAGCTTGGATGTTCTGGAAAGCTTTCTAGTTAATTAGGAACAAAGTAACCATCCAGCTCTTTTAGTATTTTTCAGCAGTGAATCCAGGAAGTGCTTTACTGAAGAGGAGGGAGGGAAAGAAAACCCCTAAAATTACCCCACACCCAAGAGAAAACAACCAAGCTTAGAAAACAGAAGGAGAAAACATGACTTCTCTGAAGTCACCCAACAAGGCAATGCTTGAATAAATAAAATCTATGTTTCAAAGTACAATCCAATCCTACAAATTATTATGTCTCAACTTGAGCAACAACAAGCTACATACAGCCACAGTCCATCTCTGTATTCAAAGGTAATTTAAAGGGCAGAAAGCAATTTGTGTTGAATTACTATTTGGAAAGTGTTATCGCCCAAGTAACGGAAGGGGAGTGCTTGATAATTTTAGAGGGGCTGTAGCACAGCTATTCCCAAAATATTAGTCATCAAGTGTTCTACCATCATGTCTCTAATACAGTGCTAACCCTAACCCCAACCCAAAAAGCAGTTCTAGACTTTGTGAAGCCATCAAAGTGGCTCATACGGGTGAACAAACTACTAATAGAACACTACCAACATTTCTTTTCTACTAAAGCCACCCTTGGAAGTCCAACTATAGTTTCCTTTTACGGGCTTTCTACATCTATTACTGATGAATTAATTTTATTCCTTCTAGCAATTAAAATCTACAGACACACAAAACATTAGGTCTCACATTTAATGGAATGCCAGGACTTGAACAATGTTGGCCTTCAAACAGTAGCTGAAGTCTGAACACATTAATCAACCATATGATTTTCAGTGGGGGCTTAAGTTCTCAAAGGTGTCAAAAAAAATCAAATTTCTAAGCCTTATACTTAAATAACAAAAACTAAAAAAATAAATAAGGAATGCAAATTAAGAGAGTAGAAATTGGCAAGTGCTTCATCAGACCCCTAGCTGCTCATTTCGAACTGGAGAGTCAAAATATGGGAAATGGTTGCACTGTTCTTTTCATGCACAAATTATAATTACATTTAGTTTCAAAATTAAATTCTTTTGGTCAGAAATTTGTACAAACTGAGCTTTTAAAAGTACAGTGAACTACAAAAAGATTAAATATGCAATTATAAAATATATTTATCCTAGGTTGTAAGAATATAAAATGTTTATGTTCATGTCACTAGTACATTACACATTACACATATTTAAGGATAACTTCTTTGCATTAATAATGTAAATGATACAACACTGTTTATTGCTTATGTCAGGCATGTAAATTTAAATCCAGACAGCCTTCAGTAGCTAAACCTTCACAGTTCAGCTTTGCTTAAGATCTGGTAGAACACCACCTTAAAAAGTGTATAAACAGCTGCAGCAAGTTTGTACCTGCTCATATAAACAAAAAACATCAACTCTGGGGGGCAGCAGTTAATTTTTTAAGTACCTGCAGTCGAAAGTCCTGAGATGTCGACATGGGATCAAGTTTACATCACTCCTCTATTGTATGTAACAGTCTGTACCCATTCCAGGAGAAAGGAGTTTAAAGTCACTTAAAGTTGCTTAAAGTCACACCCCTAGTCATTAACTTGCAGCAAAATTAGCTGTTGGAGCAGTGACACTTACAGTTTACTTACAAGGAATGTTCTTGGAAATACATTTTCCAGAAAGAATAAGCACCAACTAAAATCAGTGTACCAAGCCCCATCTTAGTGAGAATAGGTTTCCAATATAACCACCTTTTTCTTTTTCTTTCAGTCTCATTTAGCTTCTGCTTCATCTGCTGCAGCTTGTGCGCTGTGTTTGCTTTTCTATCCTCCCGCAATCGTTTTCGGACAGAACTGGGCGGGGGGGAGGAAGAGAAAAAAAAAAAAGGTAAATCTTACATTGTAGAACAGTAAAAAAGGCTATTACAATATTAAAACAAAACTCTTTCCAACACACTCCCAAGAGTTAACCCACCACTAGCATATAGCAGCAGTTATACCCAAACCAAGCAATCTTTTATTATGTTTTAACCACCCTGATGTGAACAGTTTCAGATCAGTGAAGACCCATGAAGTAAATGACAGCTGTAAAGATGTATGTGGTGTTTGACCTATGTGTTCAACAAAGAACAGAAAGAATCAGTTAAATTATGTGAGCTTAGTCTTTCACCCCTGTCTGTGCCCCATTTGGCAGCAGAGATGTTTTGCATGGAGGCTGCTTTTACACCCAGTGTCAGGTACTACATGCAGACATTCACGGTACATACACAGGTGCCTCCACTGCAGAGTTCGCACCGATCCTAACCTACTTACACCTGCCTGCACCTTTAATAGTACTAATCTCAGGCTGGAAACCAGATCTCGAGAAAGGACACAGGCTGAAAACTAAGTTCTGTGTGGTATTACACTATTAGGGCCACCTTGGAATTCTTGTCTCCAAAAGTACCCTCACGATCTCCCAGACAGCATGACTATGACACAAAAACCATTTCAACTGTCCAAGTCCTACCACACAACCACCACTCTCACACCCATGCCCCGCCCTGCTTGTGAGAGGTTCCTTCATACGTCTACAGAATTGCTGTCATTTTCTCTCAAAAACATTCGGGAAGACATGGAAAGACAAACCCCGCAGGGCATTTAGTGAGACAGCTGTTATTTCAGAATTCCAGCCTATCTCCATTGAACTGCAGCCCTTTGGGACAGACACTGCCTCCTCCCGTGCACTACACGGCTCAGGTTGGCACAACCCTGACTGGTGTCTGTCGCTTTGGTTATGGATCAACATCTGGTGACCCTCGTGTGGGCAGGCCCAAATGAGACAGTGCCTCCCAGCTGAGGCATTAGTACTCATGAGGCAGAGACACTGCATGGAAAAAGACAAATTCACGTGACACAGCTAAACCACGGAAACCTGCTCGCAATGGTAGATTTAACGTGAACAGAGGGTAGCATACAGCTCCAATGATGCAATTTCCACCACTGTACAGAAGTTGGTAGGTGATAAAATCCTTATGTTTTTGAGGTATCATGTAGTTTTTGAAACAGAAGTTAGCATTTATTTAAAAATCAGTATCACGTTATTTGGGGTGCTTTTAGGGCCTAATTCACACTGCACAATGGAGTTCAGTGAGAGTCTGTAGGAAAATGCTTTCAAGTGTAAGGTTTAGCTGCTTCAATTAGAGACATTTTCTCCTCCTGAACTTTGAACAATAAAATTGTATCACGAGGATATTCAGTTATTCAAGAGGAATAACTGAGGTTGTATTTTTTAAATAATTACATAAGATAGTCAAATACTACCATTCTTCCCCTCTACTGAAGACAGACCTTGAAGTTTGCTTATAAGAAATAAGCCTTTTGAGAGAGTGTATTTGCCTTCTAAACAGTTGCTTCATCTTGCCTACCTTTCAATATTCCCATCTGTGATATCTTGAACTTTAGTGGACAGGTCAGTGTTTATTTTCTCCATCTGGTCTTTGTTCTCCAGGCCTATGCTGTTGCCATTGTACTTCTCTGTGGTTATTTTGGTCGGGTGCAGAGGAGACTGCTCAGAACTTGGTGCTTGGTCCTCCTTAGAGAGCTCCTTCCACCGTTTCTGCAAACAAGGAGAAGATACTTCAAACATTCCCCTAACATTAAAGGCCCGCCCTGCTCAAGATGTCTTCAAAGGAACAGCCACAAAAGTAGATTAAAGGAACCACCAGGTCAAGAAAATAAAAATTGCTAGATGAAGAAATAGGGTTAGGTGAAGATGCATCTTCTCCTACAATTACCATTTATACTTTTTTCTATTTCTCTGGGATGATGCTATTAAAAAGGCATGAGGCCACTAACTTCAGCATTTGTACTGTCCACAGTAGCTCCACAATTAGGAAGCAACCTGTCTTGTATCATCCTGCACTGCCCAGCACTTTCCATCTCCCTCAACTCTCTACAGGCCTATGCTGGGCTCTTACCTTTTATGGCTTCAAAATACAACAGGACCTTTTATGCAAGAAGTGCCTAAAAACAGAGAACTGGATTTAACTATTTATTTATGCCAGTCACAACCTACTATTTCACCTAGTGACCTATTGGGCCAGAGATTTACTGCATCATAAAACAGTTATAAACCTTGTTTTGACAAGTAATCTGAAATGAGATGGAAGAAAAAACAAACCTTGAAGTAAACCTAGTTTGCTAGATCTCTGCCTTCATGGGTAATTGTCCTAACAATGAATAGTCTGAAGGACTTGCTGCAACAAAACTTCATGCAGAAAAAAACCACCTAGAAAATTCACAGGAAGGAAAAGAACTGGCTCTAAAACCCATCATTTTTTTTCCTCACGCATCATTCAGTACCTATACAGACAGAGAATACCTTGTAGGAAAAAAATCAGATACTTCTAAAAGTCTATGATAAGGAGGATGAACTGAAAATTGACTCTTCTCAAAACAAGTGACAGATTCCTGTCTGCAAAATGAATTCAAGATTTCTGGTCTAAACTATATATCAAACTCAAAGAGTGATATAAAAAAGCCATCTACTTATAAATGAACTGCTGGTAGAATGAGTTCTAACAATGAACTGACTCATCCATTGCAAAGGAGCTTCCAGTATAGATCTGAAATTCACTAATCTTCTTCACCCAGAAGATAACCCCTGAGAATGAAGTTTCTTTGTTTTCTTCTAAACAAATACACAAACAAAAAAGAAGCACCCACTAACAAATGGAAATCCACTTAGCAGCTCCCTCTTACTGAAACAGAGTAAGGCCTTCTGGAAGACGTGTCTACATCCATACCAGACTTGCCGGCTAAGACAAATACTGATTACATCTGGAGTGTGATAGGCCAGGGAGTACTGAAATCTCGGACAAATTTACTACTCTTGTCAAACATGGAATTTCTTACAAAGACTTCTATTCTGAACATATAATAACAATTGCTGAAATGGCTGGTAGTTCTAAGTTTAAGTATCTCTGACAAGACTACGCGAATGACAGAAGTGATAACGTACAACCTGAGAAGGACACTATGTGCGCTGCAGTTGCAGCCACTGGCTGGAAGCAAGTGAAGGCTGACTTCTGAAATCCATGGACATATCAGAGATGAACATTTGGCTAACATTATATTAAAGAGGCATTCGATAACTTCACGCCCTCCCCATCACAAGCAGAGAGAAGTGATTGCCTCTCACACTCTGGAGAGTACAACTGTTCCATTCGGGGGGAAAAAATAGCCCAGCTGACCTTGAAAGGAAAAATACTCCTTTTAAGTACTCCCAATTGATTTTCTGCACGTGATCCTGAGGCCTAAAGACAAAAGCACCGGGACAAATGCCTACAATGTAGGAAACACTAGTTTAAGAAAGATCATCCGAACAGTCACAACAAGAAAAACAAATGAGAAGCGTGCCTTCTTAGGCATTCTCTGAACATAAAGAAATATATTGAACCTGACTGCTTCCTCGTATTCAGAAATAAGAAATCCTATGATGTAGACAGGTAAGTGTGAGAACCAGAGCTGCTCACAGTGTGGAGCATGGCCTTTAAAAAAAAAAAAGCAGAAAGGTATCACCAGAGACAATACCTCATACCACCAGAAACAGCTTCCAGAAAATAAAGAGATTAAACTGCTCGAAGTATTAGGCTGAATCATGAAGTCTTTGTCAGACCAGCAGGACACTACCCAGGTGTTGATTAGCAGTTGTGCAAAATTATTTTTTTTATTTACACAGCAAGTCAAGTAACATTTTTTAAAGAGAATAATCAGACAACTACCATAACCACAGAAGAGAGGAAGTGTGTTTTAGCTCATCTGCTCTATTCATGACTAAGAAATGAACAAAACAAAAAAGCCCTAGCATATGAAAGCAGAATTAAGTCTGTTTTGAAGCCTCTCCTCCCAGTCCTCCCTCCCACCTACCCCAGCCACTTAACACAGCTGCAGCCACTGTTACATGTGCAAGCCACTCTGAATAAACAGGGAGATTTGGTAACCTTTTTGCCACAAAACTCATTATATTTGGCTAGATTCTACTAAATGTAACAAGGATTTTAAGGAATATGAAAAAACACAGCAACTTCAGTAATAAACATTACCTGTAGCATCAGGGAATGTTTCTGGTAGGAAAATATGTAGCAAAGACCAAGAAATTCTATAAAAGATCCTTGCTGTCTTCAAAGCAATACTGGCCATTACTTTTGCTTTTTAATATTGAAGATACCAACTGAACCTTCTTTTTGTAAACATTTGTACAGACAAATTATTTTAATTTTTATCTAAGAGGGGACATAGAAATAAAAGTTCAGACGATAAAAGGCACTGAACAGATACCCTGTGACACCTCCTAGGTATCTACTGAAAAAGCCTAATTATTTAAATTCCACAACGCTTTAAATTAATTTGGACCTCCTTTTTTAGTACTGTTGCAGTCTGCTGTTTAAATATATGGAGCTAAACATTTACCTGTATAGTTGAATCCCCCATTATAAATTTTGCTCCTTCTATTACAGCCATATACGAAAATCTTAGTTGATCAGGAGTCTGAATAAGTCCCATTCGATATTTTCTCATATCCAGTAATACTTTCTTAATATCTACAGAAAATGGATCCTTTTTTTCCATCTGTAAAAAAAGTTACATTGAAAGCATCAGTGATATATAAATAATTACAAGTAAAAATTAGTCATAAAAGTCAATCTAAAAATTACTTTCTTTGTATTATGTTTATATTGCTTATACAGAAAATTAACCACTCAAATTATTTCTAATTTGTTGTTACAAGAAAAATGCAAACCATCTAACAAAAACTTACCATGAACAAATCAGTGATCCTGTATTAACCAAATAAATCAGTACCTGAATATCAAGTCTTAAAATTAAGAAATTTAGATATGCTTGATTTTATTCAGGCATGTATTTGAACTTTGAAATAGGACTATAAGAATCAGAACCGTAAAATAGTATTTCCTACTACTCCTGAATGGAACAGCAATTTATACTGACTGACTGTGGCAGAAGTTTCCTTATTTAAAGCAAGAGACCTAATCCAAGCAATGCACACAAACTTGTTCCTAGTTTACATTCATGGAGTGTTTTTAAACATGTATCTGCACTTCTTGCAATGTTCACTTTAAATTGTGTAATACTAAAGGATACTTGCATCAAAATATACCCCAATGTTTTTCAAAATTCATAAAAAAAGAAAAATTAAAAAAACTCAAAAAATAAGAGGATCTAACCAAAAAGAAGTCTCTTGTAATTTAAATTAACTCCTATTTCACCTACCCTTGTGTAGTCCTTTTCACTATTCCCAAGCATAAACAAAGAAAAAAAGTCTGTGCCTGGACTTCAAAATCCAACAAAAATTTAATGTGAGTTTAAATATTATTTCAAGTTCACTCGTGTCATGAGTAATTATAGATGATGCAGTTCACTGAGTAAGCAAAAAAAATCTATACATCCATGTGACACTGCAACTGCCTACCAAGCCCCACTTCCCAGAGGGCTGCACAGCAAGAAAAATTCTGCACCACCCTTCACTATCCACTGCAGGAAGTTCTCATCCCAGTTCATATAACAATTTTCTGCACTCTTAAGAAAAGGGGCCTGTCAGACCTGTGAGGTATTCCATGTCTGGAGAAAAAGACTTATAGATTCAATTATCTCAATATATATTCACAAACTTAACTTCACACTTATATTTAAAAAAATATTAAAAATGAATCCTCAATCTTTTCTAAGCTGATGTCATATAAAGGAAAAGAATGTTCAGTATTTACTTTCCAGAAAGCTTTGAAAATACATAATGTACTTCAAAATGGATTTGTAAATGCATTTCAAGAGCTGTGTTTTAAACCGTCAAAATATATGAAACAAAAAACCCCATACTGTCTTAGTTAAAGTTTCCACTGGCATGTCATTAACTTCAATGCCTTTAAAGCCTTCTGACAAAAAAGCCCGTGTTGGGAAGGGAGGCAGGGTGTCAGGGGATGCACAGGGGTGACAGAGCAAACGAGCCAACACTTACCAGAACAAGACAGGTGTCTACTAATGAAAAGGTGCCGGAACGTCCTATGCCCGCACTGCAGTGAACTACTGCAGGCCCGTGTTCAGGACTCAGTGAACCAGACTCTCTGACTTTAAACAGGAAGTTCAGGAACGAAGCTGGGGATTCAGGAACTCCAAAATCTGGCCATGTGGTATAATGAAAATGAGAGATCATCCTGGACTCGCCACTCTAGAAGTGAAAACAAATAAAACAATACAACTAGAAAGTATTCCTCTTTTGTTCAGTTAGCACACATTTCCCAAACCTACATCAATAGCTATTTTCTATTTTAAACCTCCCATTTAGACAAACAATCCAGTAACTTGCTTCAACTTGGATGACAACCAACACTGCAAGCTGAAGCAGTTTTTCATCCGAGCTGGTATTTTCTCCTTTGCAATTACCACCATTCGCATTTTGGCTCCTTCTCCAACTTCCAATGCATTTGGTTTGCTTTACTACGTACTCCCAAATATCCTGTTTTTCTACCATTAATACAGTTTAAAGGCTGACAACAGTTTACTAGACAGCCAGAATTAATACCACTGAAAAAATCCTTGTCAGCATTGTATACACTCTTCACTCTTGCTCAGAGAAAGTTTGAATGCCAAGAGGTATCACATTAAGCACTTTAGTGAGAGGAGCAGGAGGCATCATGGAAAAGGCCTGTAAGAACCCATACAGCAGGGTGTCTAGCAAGACTTCTGCTGGACATGCTTGGTTTTTTTAAGTAAAAGAGGAAGATTCCAAAATCATACAGTTCTTTAGAACCACATAGCTCCTCTCCTAACACAACAAAATAACTGCAAGTATAGAAGTGACAGCAAAAGAGTATGTATATAAAATTTGCATCATATTTTTATGAAACTCGCTTCAGACCTGCTGTTAAATGCTACTCCTTGTCATGGTGATTCTGAGACAAACTGATCACTGATTTTAGTTCAGGAATTTTAGAAACGTTCAGTTATTTTTACCTTCCCTCCATTACATCTGATTTTCCACATAGACTGAAACCTACCTAAACACTGACAGAGTTTGAACTCAAGATTTAAAATACCAATGTATTCCAGAAAAACTTTTTTTTCCAGGAACAGTAAAATATCTCTACGAAAGTAAAATAAATTCTACTGTTCTTCATCTGCTCAGTCTGTTTCAACTTCTTATGAAAGACAATTGACAAAATTCCTTTGTGAAACTAAAATAATCCAGTTTATGGTTACCACAGTAACCAAAAATACTCTCTTGTTTCGTCTTTTGCCTTCAACGCCTGACACTGCAAGACTGCCAATATTTTCACAGAAAACAGTGACTATTAACATGACTCCAAGTGTGATCTATGATATTGGGAAAATGAGTTTACATTAAGATTTTGGAGGAAAAAAAAAGTCTACCAAGGCCTAAATTGTGTAGTAAACACACTGGGACGTCTCTGAAACGGGGCATTAGAACAAGAGTTCGCATTTTCAACTGAGATCTTCATACTGCTCTTCTGTATCTAGTTTTTCAAGAGATGAGTTCATTCATGAATCAACTGAAACGACATGTTTGTTTACAAATCATGAAGGAGATACATTAACATTCAAGAAATTTCCTCTAAGGAAAATAATTCACCACTTCAGAAACAAAATAAAGAAGAAAACTGGAGAGGTGAACTAAATGCACATATTAAGCAAAGCAAAGGTTAAAGTTGTTCCTTGCGAATCTAGATACTGATACTTCTTCCCTCAAGATTCTTAAATGGCATTCCAGATGAAAGCCTCCCTTACACTTTAAGAAGGTAAAAACGTCCCATTTTGTTATTTGGCACCAAAAAAGGTGATCTATGGGGCTTGTGTGAGTGGGTTTTTGTTTGGTTGGGGGGTTTTTTTGGTTTTTCCCCCCCAATCCCATCCTGTAACAAGCACCAGCATCCTCTTCCCCAAGAAAAAGAAAAAAAAACCAACTAACTGCTTCACACACAGGGCCAAGTGTCACCCTGCTATATACACTAATCTGAAACAGGTACTTCCAAAACAGAGATTAAACAGTGCTGTTGTACATATCACTCATCTCTAACCCACACAGCTATGTGGTTTTTTCTTTCTTGTATGAAGGCTTTATCTATCCCATGATTTTCCATCCCTTTAGCTCATTTTAAAAATACCTAGTTTTTCATCTTTCTACAAGAGTCTCATTGCACCGGAACCAGCTGGTCGTCTTTGAACTTGCAGTCTCTAATCCTACAGCCAAATCCCATTTGAATGCTTCAAAACCTCCCACATTTCTCACTTAAACAGAACGGCTCTTTCAAGTGGTGCTTGGCAGTCAAGCTGTACAGCTGAAACACTGCCTTTGTGTGGATATCTGCACCACCCTTTCTTGAAGAACTCCCCACTACTGAGTCATGCACCATAGCTATCACTTCCGTGAAGTGATGTGGGATTGTAACAAGAAGAGGTTTGACTTGATGGATTCACAATTGTTGGTGGATAAAAATTCAAATTTAAAGAACAACTAATTTAATTGGAAATGTTATCAGGAAACTGGCTAGTCTTTTAAATTAAAAAACACGGAACGTACATAGAATTTTGTATTAGTGCCTGAATCTATGTTATACCCAAGGAACACACTTCCGCATGGTAACTGAAAACCAGCTTGTCCTATGGTAACCACAACACAATCCCACAAGATTTACTCCCTAAGACTAGCTACCAAAAAAAAAGCCAACAATTTTTTTTTAAAAATTACTTGAACCATTCTAGTAAAATTTTAGGAACTACTGGGATAAGCTTTACTTTAATAACCAACATAGCTAAAACTGATAAACTCAAAAAGTTACCACCACACTGCACAGTTCTCCACTGACTGCTGGAAACACCAACAGCACAATCAAAGGACAATCCAAGCACAAGCTGCTAGTTACAAGCAGACACCCACATGAGGACCTGAGCAGAAAATATGCCATTAGATTAACTTCCACCAAAACAAGCCTTGCCATATCCTTTTTACAGTGACTATCCGATCACTCAAAACAAAAACGTACAAAATTCTCAGAAAAACTTCAAGGTTGTTCAGTCCCCTGAGAGTATGAACATGAATAAAACACCACTAAAATGCTCAAAGGAAGTTGATGCCTTCAGCGTCAAGTAAAGCAGATGAAGCAAGAAAAATGCTGGTCTGTCAAGTTTCACACACTCTGTATAAAAGCCTACATTTTGTAACTTAGATGTTACCGAAATGTTGTAGTATGAAGGCATAACATACACCTGCAAGCCCACAGTGGTCCTGTATTTAATACTCATGCCTTAAGTGCATTAACAACTGATTTGATCATATAAAACTGAGAAGGCATGTTGTAAGGGCAATACTCTGCACGCTGAAATTCAAAATCATAAATCAACTT
This sequence comes from Calyptomena viridis, assembly GCA_013390005.1. Taxonomy (NCBI): domain Eukaryota; kingdom Metazoa; phylum Chordata; class Aves; order Passeriformes; family Eurylaimidae; genus Calyptomena; species Calyptomena viridis. The sequence goes on from WEIV01018178.1 coordinate 175,635, forward strand.
TTACCAGAGCTTCCTCTATCCATTCATTCTACTGCTTGGCAAAATGTCTTTCAAAATTTAAATAAAATGGCAATGAGAATAATGGGGCCAAATAATGCTCACAGATATTTTGGCTCATTCACAGGATCAGCTAGTGAGGGCCACTAAGCAGTCTTGCATTACCTTAATCTGACAGCCATGGCCACACAGAAGCTTGGTACTAAGGTGAGAATCCATTTTGCTAATGGGTTTTTCCAAGTATTTACTATTTGCAGAGGATGCAAGATTCCACTTGGGATGTATTAATGATCCTTACTCTGATGTATCACATCACAAGTGTCACATCAAATTTAGTCCATTTTTCCTAGTCCTTTCTCCTCCAGCAAATACTTTCTTTGCAAACCCCTCCTTCAGCTGCTACTCAGTTCCTATTCTAGGGCCCAAGTCTGAGATACATTCATTAAGGTTCATTCAGCAATTTCAAATTCCACTGCTTCATTTCCTTACCCAAGCAATCCCTGTTTCCCTTAACTTCCGATTGTTGTTTGCCCTCTCATAGCTTGTCTGAATTCCCCAGGATGTAGTAGGGTTTTGCTTATTAGCATTCATTATGTGTCACACTCTACTTTCTCAGGGTACCTGGGTTGCCACTGAAATTACTGAAAACAAGTTTTCGTTTTCTAAAGACCAATACTTGTAGCTGTGACAAAAGAAAAGCTAAAAGCAGAAATAACGTAAAAAATACTCAACACAAGGTGGAGACTTTCTCAAGTTAGCTGTCAATATGTAACAATCTCTCCATATATTGTCACAACCTATTGGATGGGTTTGCTAAGTTTTATTTTACAGATTTAACAAAAGGCTCTCAAACACCTGACTATCAATTCTGCAATACAGTGGGAGACTTTGCTTCAAATCACAGACATGCAATAGCTTCACATCTAAATTATCACAAAACTTTAACACGAGCACAGTATCTTCCTTCTATTTTCCAACAGAAGCACAGGTTTGTGGAAGCCTCCACAGTAAGTCTTTCCTCAAGGAGAGTTCTGAACCTGAGCTACTACAACAAAAATTAGCACTCAGCTTTCAAAGGGGCTGACAATTGACATCAATAAAACAATGATACACAATGCACCATGGTGGAAAGACAGCTTCAGATGTCTGTATTCTAAAATGCAAACCAGGTCAGGCAAAAAATAAGCAAATTCCATAATAATCACGAGCAAGACAAAGAACATTAGAAATACTTTCAAAACTTTTGGAAAAATACCAATAAGTACGACCTTCTCTCCAAAGCTTTATTGGACTATGCTAGCCCTCCAACAGCAACAACAAATGTTTGCCTAGAATAGATATAAATGAATCAAACTGCCAAAGGCTTGGATCTAATCCTCAAAAAAGAACACCCCCTCTAATCCTACCTGTACTTCTCAGTGCTCTGTAACAAAACCAACAACAAAACAAACAGATATTCAGAGGTTGTTTCATTGGTAATAACATTAAACAAACACTTCACTCTTCATGTATATCTGTTTTGCTTATGTCTTAAAGAGTTTTGTTGGAGTAAGACAAATTTACTTGAGGTCAGAATACTTGTATTATAAAGACAATCTTGGTTCTCTCTGTTTTCAAGGAAGTACTAAAATTTAAGTTTTCTGGGCATTCAGAGTATATTTTGTTCATGAGTCATCTTATATTCCAGGCAGTGAGTGGCTAAATGTCTTACACTCTGCCTCCACCAAAGGCCCCTTCAGAATAACTTACATAAACACAGTTAAGCTCACATTTCAAGTTACTGTGAATACTCAGTTCCCACAAGTTTTATGGCATAATTATCAAATCCTTACAAAAGGCTGCATTTAACATTTACACTGTTAGTCTAGAAATTGTGCAAATTTTTTGTTCCAAGTAACCAAGTACGTTTTACTTCTTGTAGTGTTTTATATAAAAATTATTATTTGGAGTTAATATTCATGGAACCTTACAATAATGCCAAGGCATTAAAATAAAAATTCAATACCCAAAGTTTTGTGGGTATTTGTGAAACTGATTTACATGGCATACTCTGTACAGAGCTGACAGGCCTGCATTGCTGGTGCAAAATAAACCCAGAAATTTAAGTGCTCAATAGCTCCAACTCAAAAGTCTGCTATAGCATATGTTGTGCATATAGGTTTCTGCATTTGCCAGTTAATGTTATGTCGAAACATACAAATGTAACGAAAATTCCATCCTTTGCAAACAGGAAGTTTAAGAGTGGGGGCCAACATCAGCCAAAAAGTTCCACAAAAAAGCCTTTTTTGGTAGTTAGAAAAACTTGCGTTCAGATTTCCAAAAAGGAGTTATTTTTTCTCAGGCACTAGCGTGCAAGCACTACTCCTCTTTTCTTTGCTTTTGCTGTCAATAAACAAACTACTAAACAGCAGGACACTATTTCATAAAGCCCTTCTTACACCGAAAAGACCAAAGAAAAACATGCCAAGTTTTATCATGTTGATCTCATGAGGGAGGTTTTGAATGAACAAATATCCCAAGATACCATCAATAGTTACTATAAAATCAAATATATCAATATTTAGTTGTATAAAACAACATGCAAAATAATATCTTCAAGCTTTCTTTACTCAAATCCTCTGACAAGACAACTTTTAATAAAACTTGCCATACCAGCACTTTCAATTAATTTAAGGCAAGATTTAGAGGGAGAGAGAATATCTTACAAGACATAGCTGGAACAAAGAGACAAGCTCTTCAATCCTGTCTTCCGCTCTGAAACAGAAGCAGCAAATTCCAACCCAAGCTCAGGCCAGGAACAATTTTTTTGAGCTTAACTTGGTTAAATTGTCAAAGTGCTTAATTTTTTAAGAGAAAAGGATGGTTGATCCTGTGGAGCAAAAGGGGAGGTAAGCAAGAGGAGATAAAGTATCTACAGGCAGTAATCATCCCCACCCCCCAAAAAACCTTAAGATAGCTGGACTGAATTACACAGAAAACTCAAGTTCCACTAAAAAAAAGAGTAATTACTGAGTCAGATTTCTGATAGTAAAAGGCAATTAGAATTTTCAACTCCTGTGTTCTTCCCTTTAGGTTAATTCTAACAGCTCCTCTTAGAATCACCACTACCATCAATCACAATTCAGCATCCTAAGGTACTGTCAAGTGGAAAACGTAAGTATAAAAATACCAAAGATGTTATCTCTTTTAATGTATAGATCTAGGTCTAACTCACTTGCTTATACTCCACACAAATATCTTCAACATTCTCAAAAGCCAAGTGCATTAAAATTTCCAGTGTAAAAGTTCAATCAAACCTGGAGTGACAACAGGCCAAATGGTTCTCGCGATACACTCAAGCGCACGAAAAGGAGCTGTACAGACTGAGAAAAGCTTACGTTGATATTTTCTAGTTGCAGTAGATGTACTGTGTAATAGGATTTGATGTCTTCAGATACTAGCCTCACACGGAAACCTGTTTCACTGAATGTCATAACTACTTCTTCTTTTGTTGGCCAGTATTGTGCACACTTCACCTAAATGAGGTTTTTTTAAAAGAATAAAGAAAAAGAAGGAAAAAAAAGAAAAATCTGGTTAAATATCCTAGTATCTTGGGATGTAATTGTGCAGATTTTGAGACACCGTTACTCTATATAGTAGACTCAAGTACCTGCTCCCAGTTTGAGGAATTCCCAAAGTCCATAATGTTTACAGCCAAGATACTACAACTGTTTCAATGACTATTATGCATTCCAGCTTCATCTGTTTACGATTTCTTTCATCACAGGGCTAACATGTTTTGTGATACACGTCAACTCTTTCTCCCTCTCCCCCCACTAGCTCTCCACAGGGAACTGAGATCTCTGCTCAGACATTTCAGCATTTCCTCCCTTCATTTCTGACATGTACACCTGCACATTTACACAACTCTTCTACTGCATCCAGTTCTCCCCACGCTTGTTGAATACTAGAAAGTTCTAGTGAAACAAAAGAATGAACTAACAAAGCAATGCAAAACCATTTTTTGTCTTTTATTCCTCTTGTTCTGCACTCAAATTTTCCATAGGAAAATTTTTGCACAAGAAAATAAGTGACTTTTTAATGGACCAGTCAAATCTTTTTCACTGATTGCTCTACTCTGCAGAGAAGACAAACCTCAAATGACATGCATTTATAACTAAAATCCACAGTGCTTTTAGCAGAAAAACTACATCATAACTGAAAATTTTTGTATTCTGCACAAATCAGCAATTTTAAAGAATCAAAAATAACTAGATCAGACCAACAAGTTCTTGGGCAGCTGTTCATCTTCACTGTTACACCTAATATCCCTAGTAACAGAT
>WEIV01018178.1:179985-190955 GCA_013390005.1 Calyptomena viridis
ACACTACTCTGTTAGATTTAGAAGAATTAATCTAAAGATACTTTAATTCAAACTTGTTTTCCCACCTTCCTTATTGTTCTAAGTGCACCTTACACTGCCTCTACTCCACACTATCTCTATCTGCACATCCTCCTTCCTCAGAATATCACTTTTTGGATGTATATTTATTAGATGCTGTTCGCACTAAACTGAATTTTAGGTCTTAGCTTCATCATTTTAATGTTACATTAAATACACATTATGCTGTACAACAGTGAGAAAGTCTATTATTTCTTTTAATGTAACAATCAAACATTGCTCAATTTATTAAAATGATGTGGCTTATTTTACAACTTTAGGCATGACGTCACTTACCGATTCTTTTTCAACAATTCTGTTCAGCATGACAACTGCTTTGGTTTGTTGTTGCCATACCATTAGCCAAAAATGACAACATGTATTAGGTAGTGGACCCTGTGCAGTAAAGAAAAATGGTCATGAGAACTTATAGACAAATCAGTGTTTGAACACAGTTAATAGTTCACTGTAGGAAACAGGAAAAAGTTGCCCTCTGAAAAGTTTAAACAAATTATTAATAGAGTTATAGAACTGGCAGGGAATGCACAGATCATTCCAGCACTTAAAATGGTTGGAGTTTTTTAATGAAAAAACCCATCAAACAAAACTAAATAACAAAACAATAAGAACTCAGGGAAAGGGTATTTTCGTTTGACCATCAACACTATCATGCTGTTAGAAGAAAAGCTACTGCAGGCATGCTAAGAAGGTACAGGATGAATTAAGGGGTAAAAGTATTATTGAAATCTATTTCCAAAAGAACTGAAGAGTAAGAAATATTTGAAAAGCTTCATGTGCAGTAGATAAATCACATTTCAATATCCCCTTTAGCTTTTCTTAAAATATAATCTGTTCATAGCTACATCACCCAGGCAGTTAATATGAGAGATAAATAATACATGAAGGCAAGGAACCATCCAAATACAAATTACAACTGTACAAACCCCCCTCCCCTAGAATCTCAATTCCTGTAATAACCTAGTAATTGGTACTACTCACCTGTGTTAAAATATAGTATCTCTGGGCTTCTTCTATGACCACTAGGCTGGCATTGATATAGTCATTCTCAGTGTTTTGCAGTTTTACACGACTATGATCATCTAAAATTCAAAGAAAATTAAGAATTGATGATGCATCCATCTTGATGAATACCCTCTAACAGGCAAGTTTTAGTCTCACGAGCAACTTGAAATAAGTTCTGCAGTACTACCCAAGCAGTAAACTACTAATATGTGCGAAACTAATTCCTCATCTAACTTTGGTAATTGCCTGTCTTGTTCCCCCCTCAGTATTCTATCAGAGTACTTTCAGGCAGCTATTAATAGTAGTTGCTCAGAAAACTGGAATACCCATTTTTCTTTGAAAAACCCAGACAAACAAAACAACCCTCCCACACATGCCAAAGGATGCTCACAGTCATCCCTCAACAGCTACATTTCCTTAATACAGCTCACGCCAGGCAACACTGGCCTTTCACACCAGATCACTCCACTGCCTGGTTTCCTCTATGTTCAGAATTCCAAGAATTTTGGTGAACTGAAGTTTCATAGGTTGAGGTAGAATCATAAAGTTAAGCTCACACAGCTAAAGTAAAACCCAAAATCTACTTGCAATAATTCAAACCAACCACTGATCAATTTAATATTCCCTGTTATTGTCTAATACTATACAATATAAAAATAGAGGCACATACAAAAACCTACATATTTAACATATCTTTCTATTAAATTAAGTCTAATTTAATTACAGGGTTTCAGTCTCTCACAATTACACAGGCAAGACAGAAGATTCCCCTATTTATGGCAGAGACAAGCAAAGGACTCTGTATAAAATTCTAACATCAATACAAGAAAGATTATCATACTGTCAAACTGAAACACTGCACATTAAAACGTCACTGTGGCTGTTCCTAGAACCTTTTAGTATCTCATTTATCAACCTCTAGGAGACATTTAAGTAATGAGACTTGTTCATAGTAAGCAATCTATCAGCCATTTATCAGTCACTGTATTAAATAAACAGGGCTTTTAGTTTAAAATTTGTACACAACTACACGTCAGAAAACAAGATCAAAGTGACTGCAAACCTCCTGAAGCTCAACAGCCTAGGCAGACTGAAAAGGGTAAATAAAAAAATAGCAAACTAAAATGAATTTAAGAGACTTCAACATATTTCAGGAAGAGATGGAAGAGATTCCACATGGAAAGTGACAGAGCAGGAACTGAATCACAACGCAATGCCCCTTTTTAAGCCTGCATTTACCTGGTCTAACTCACAAAACACAATCAGGGCTGTTAAACAGACTGCTGTTAAAACGCCGGCCCACTTTTCCCTATCTCATCCCTGCACCAAAAGGCTAACTTCCTTTTGACAAACATCTTGGGAAACACACAAAATCAAGAACTTTCACATAAGCAACTACCAAGTATCAAATTCAGCACAGCTGCAATAGCTGAACTCATAGCCTGCCTGTACAGCACAAGGCTTATGTCAGAAATCCATGAATATAACCCTGCACAGGCAAAAAGCTAACAGCAATCAAAAAACAGCCACTGAATTATACTCTTGTTCTACAGACCGCACATGATTTTATATAAATACTTTCCTTATGTTTGGAAACCTGGAAAAATACATTTACTAGGTCTTGATCTGCTTTTATACTCTCCCTCATCTATCTGCCACTGGCAACTGCCAGAGATGATCTTGCTGGATTAAAGTAGAGAAGTCAACAGTAAAGTACAACTATTTAGTAGTTGTTGTTCAGGGACTCAGATTTGAGGTTGTTACCCTACCTTCTTTAGCTCCTAGCTTCTATATGCAGTCACATAAAAACGTGCCAAGAACAGAAATACGCTGAAAATTTATTTTTAATATAACAGTAAGAGACATTTACTGAGTCTGTTTTTATTAGCATTCCAGTTGTAAGGCAACACCATCTTGACTTTCGTGAGTCTTAGAAAAATTTATGATGCCTCTGTGTGAAGAAAAAATATATTATCAAAGCCAAGACACAGTAAAATTAAAACACATGTGCATTTTAAAGGAAAATATATCTATTATTTTGCTGGGATAGGAACGTGTTAGTTTTTCCTTTCATGCATAACTTTATCTGAAATGTTTCTACTGGACAGAAACCAAGACCTCTGTAAATATTACATGTCATTTGCCAACAGGAAAAACTTAAGATCTTGTTATAGTAAATCACACATACCGGTACTAGTGTTCTCGGAAAGGTGACGTCAGCAAGCACTGTTAACAGTTTAATCACCCAGCCGCAGCTGCTGTACTGCTGCCAGGGAGAGAGAACTGCAGAGGTTCTAAGGAGGTTTTCAACTTCAATCCTTACACACATTTTTATCTTTATTTTTTCTGTCTTAAAATCCTGACAGTTTTTTTTAAAAGACCCTTTAACAACTAATCCTACAGATAAATGGCCTACCTCTTCTTCTGCAACTAAAACAGAGTTGATCCTACAAAATACTCTGGCATGCAGTCCACAGGACAAAGAAAGATACTAGAACATATTGATTTGCCTTCTTTCAAGGCAAAAGGCTCTTAAAGGGCACAATGACCTAGAAACCTCATTCAAATGCTGGCTTGCTCTTCTGAATTAAATGAAGCAAGCCAACGTTAGACAGTGAGTTTGCTGTAACGTATTTCCCGTATGTAAATCACTTCCAGTTACAAAGTACCTAAGATTTATATGAATGATACATCTATCTTAAAGATTTAAGATAAGACTTAGCTTATATGTTGCCGTGCTCACAACAGCTAAAATACAATACTCATTTTCTGAAGTGCTATTTCCCCTATTTCAACAAACTATGCAGCTTGAAAAGGAAGTGGAAACCTTAAAAATTATTCTCATTCTCACTCCTGCACCAAGAAAAAACACTCCCAGAATGAACCTGTCTGAGATAAGCAAGACTCTGATTACCCACTTCCAGTGAAACCCTATCCAACCGATATCACTGACAACACTCCTCATGTCTCAAATAAGACCAAGACTTCACATTACACATCAATCAGCCCACTCCCTGCTAAACAGAAGATGACAGATCCAGTTCGAACTGAGATAAAAACGTTTGCTGTTTGACATCATGCAGTGCTTGCAGTTGGTTAATGAAAGGTTTTTATTTGAAAAAAACTGTGTTCCTAGAAGTTAAACCACTGTATAACTTCAAAATTATCTTTTATCTGAGAGAAGTCTCTGGTCCCCCAAATATAATAAGCTATTAACAACAGACGAGGGCAAAATGCTACTTAGTGGATTAAAGAAAGTCATAAATAAAACATGCAGCCATAAGCCATTCCAATGACCCTGCCTGACCCTTTCCTGCCTACCAGCAAATCCCCTCCATTTCACTAATCTAAATCTAGCCTATCTGAGCAGCTAAATTATTCAAGTTACAATACTCTGTCACTAGACTTACAGTCTCAAGGTTCAGAGGTAGCCTAAGGCAAAGGAAAGGCAAAGAGACTTCCCACCACCCTGTCACTGATTGTACACAAGGAGTGCCACCATATCAGTAATGGTGTAGCTCACAAATGAAATATATTCATACTGAAATATATGCATCACTACTGCACAGTACCCTTGCACTTCTAAACAGGACTGCAAAAAAAATCTTAAGACACACTAAAGTTCAGACCAGCACGTGCTGTAAAATTTCCCTCTTCCTCAACCCCAAAGAAAGACATCTCTCCAAAAGCAGTATGTTGAGTTTATTTCACAATGTTTCTGATAACAAGATGTTTTAGAGAATCATTACATAAACATCATAAATATCATAAATGTCAGCCTCTAACAAGAACAACTAGAAATGCAGCAGGCTTATTTTGGACAGAACATCTCCCTGTTCCCAGCACATGCACTTGAAACAGGATAGAAAGGGAACATTTCTGCAATGATAATTCATCAGCACCACGTACAAAACGATTCACATCAGCTCCAACCCTGCTCCCTTTAAAGCACAATACTCTTCATATTCCTCTCTCCCTGGCCAACTGTAAGCCCATGGCTTAAAGGTCTGACACAAAGTCTGCTCATGGCCTCAAGAAGAAAACAAGAGAAATCACTACCTTGCAACATCCTCCAACAGCAACATGATCAATCAGGCAAAAATGCTCAGATGACCCAGGATATTGAGCCACACACCATATTACAAAGGAATTCTGAAGATAAAACTGCATAAACCCCCATCTACCCTCCAAAAGCAAAAGTTAAAAAAAAAATCCTGCCAGTTTTGCTGAGGGGATTTCCTTCTTGCCTGTAAATCTGGGAACACAGTAAGCAGATATCTAAAAGGTGCTTACAGTCAATCTGAGACACTAGACTACTCTGATAACAACTAAGGACAAGATTTCGAAGGAAAGTAATTACAGAAATCTTTAGTTTCACTGAAGTTATTAATAAAGAATAACAACCTCACAAGTTATTTTCCTCTCTTAACAATGTTTTCTGAGAAATGGTTTCATCTGTCCGGAAATGACTGGCTGTCAAACCAAACCTATTTCGGACTAACTTCCTGTTTCAATAGTATTATGTAGCCAAAAGATTCCTCTCCCTATTCTAGATTCATACCAAACTGCTGGTTTTTTTAACTAGGCAGTAACTCTTAAGGCTCTTACAAAACCAAACTTACACATGCTATATAGCTCTTCAGCCAACAAAAATGGACAGCAACAAAAATACTTATGAAACTGGAAACTATGTGAAATTCAGCTGTAATGGGCAGAGATGATTAGCCTTTCCCAGTTAACAAAATGTATGTAACAGATACAAATTGGTTTCAGTGTACTTGTCCTGTGCATTATGGTTGAAATAGGGCAAACCAACCCAAAGCATTTTTTCCTGTGCTAGTAATTGGTATATTTTCAGCAAAACAGAATAATCTTTGCATTTCCTCTGGCAGACACATCACCTCAGATTTTAGACTGGCTCGGCCACTACCAGGGTTAACAAATCATTTTCCCGCTTCTATGGAGAAATAAAACATTTCCACCAATTTATGTCTTACAATACAGTTAAGTAGCTAAATCTTGAAAGTCTAACAGCTAGTTCTGAAGACCTTTGATTATTAGAGAATATCAGTATCACCTGTTTTTCATTTAAACACTGTTAAAAAGCAGTAAGAGTTGAAAAGTGAAGGACCAAGATATCAAGACTGTAAGACTGAGTTGTCTCACATTGCTGCAACACCAGTTCCTTGCACATGTGCACCACAATTAGATGTGTTCCCCGCAGGACCAAATCACACAGCTTTTAACCTGGCTGATTTGAAATTTAGGTACTGCCATCTTGAAATCTTATTTATCATATACTCCCTCCCAGGTCTCTTTCTCCTCCCAACTCTCATCATCATTAGGGAAGCAATTATGAGTCATATTTGAAAACATGGATGTAAAATTCAAGAGAAATTAGTTCAAACACAGTGTTTTGCTCCATTCTCCTCATACGGCCTTGTTCCTAATGCCCAATTCTGTAGGCTCAGTGGACCAATTCAAATCTTCTTTCTTTCAAAAATGCTAAAAACTGAGACATTGAACCATGATGGTGAAACTTATGAGTATTCATTATATTATGCTTCATGGCAACTAGAGTGTAGTGGCTCTAACCCTTTCCTATGCCCACCTACTACCTAGATTTTATCTATCTGCATTTGCACAGGGTCCAGGAATTAACAAAATCACACGAATTTCCTCCTCATGGCTAAACATGCATTTCTGAAACATTGCCATGACTAAAGTAGAGGCATTTGATGCTCTTCACTAAAGGCATGCCATGATTAAAAAATTGGAAAAAAAAAAAAAATTTGAGCTCCAAATAACTGCATGTGATGAACACAAGTCACCTCTGTAAGGTATTATTGGAGGCATTACTAGATAATGAAAAGTATTTTTTTTTTAGAAACACTATCTTTAAAAAGAAAGGAAAAAAGCACAAATACATTGAAGGAAAACTTCCATTCTCTTTGCAGTAGTGCCTAAGAAATTAAATCCATGGATGGGAGAAGTGGTAAATGCATGGATACAGCTTCTGACACAAAAGTTGTATAGGAGTTAGACCCAGTAATAGAACCTGGATCTCCTAGGGTTCACATCCCATTTCCTGCCTTCTCGTCTTACGACCCCTATCCCAATTTAGGTATGAAACAGAAAGTGAATAAAACATGATCTACTTCAGCATCAGTAAGATCCTAATGCTGTGCTGTAACAGGACAGCAACTCTGTGACACAGAAGTACCTCTGCACAGACCACACACATCCAGCAGAGCCCTGTCTCCCTTTCCTAAGCACACCATGGAAGTTAGTGAGCCTTGCCTCATCTGAGGGATCTTCCTCAGAGCCGTACACTTCTCCACTGGAATGCCATGCAGACACAGCAAGGCGGTTGTGCAATGAACTCCTGAGTTCGGTTTCACCAGTTTGCAGCACCAAGATTTGGCATCCATTGGGTGCGGATTACCTGCGCCACTGAGCATCCCGGCAGCAGCCTGTGGACCAGCACACAGTGCTGCAGCTGACCAGTGTGACTCAATCCAACACCCTTTTCCTGCAATTCTGGGAAGTGCTATGCACATACTGTTACCACAACTTTCAACTGGAAACATGGAGCTCAGCGCTTCCCCAAATCTTACAATAGGTATCCAGATTAGGTTCTCAAACTAAAAGCCTCAATACATCAGCAAGTCTTCAAAAACTGTAGATCCAATAACAAGAAGCCTTTTATGACCCTTTAGAACTATGGGAAACTTCATACTGAAGAACATACAAACATTTAATCTGTTGCAGCTTCAATTTCTTGCAATTTCTTTCAATTTCTCAAAAGAAAAATTAAGGCTGAAAAATTTTTTTTCCACAGCCTTTTTTAAAGTGATTTCTGAAAGCTTTTTCTAGCTATAAATACACATTGGCAATCTTCTGCTTACATATCTTTTTGCAATAATTTTGGATTACAGTTTATGAAGTAAAATACTGTTGAAAAGAAGCCAAAAACACCTCTGTAGCAGAGAAGCTGGTCAAAAAAAAAAAAAAGCTGTTTTCACATGAGATGTAAGATCATTATGTCACAAAGACCATTTCACAGCAGTTAGTAAAGTACAAAGTGCTCTACACTATGTTTACCACACAGACAAAAATAACAAAATTTCAAGCATTTTTTAAAGCAATGGCAGAAATCAAGTGGCATTTATCCACACAATTTTATAAATGTGCAGAATCACTCAGCCCAAAAGGAAACTGCTTCTGTTAATCAAGGCTTACTAAATTTCTGTGCTCATTTTTTGACAGATAAAGCAATATTAAACAAATAATTTCCTTATGAGAAAGATTACTTTAAAATACTACTTTGCAGCTCATAAACATTTACTTGTACAGTAATACCTATGGTTTGCAACCCTCTCTCTTCTGCCAATCAGCACAATGAGTTTAACCTGTAGACTTTTACCTACACCTAACCTCCCTCCTGTTATACACATTCTCACATGTGTTTTCAAACAAACACATTTATGACAGGACACATGCCTACAGAAATAAACAAAATGCAAAACCTAAAATGACTATGGTTTATTAGCTTTCATGCTTAAAGTTAACAGGATAAGTAAAAAGTTTAGAAAGTTAGATGCAATGATTACAGAAAAGATACTTACATGGACTAACATCTCTGTATCTGTTTCGATTTCTGTTTTCTGGATATTTTGCAACTCTGTGAGGGTAGTCACTAGATTTATGTCGGATTTCCTTTAAAAGACAAAAAATGCTATTTACTTATAGCCAACAAGATGATTAAGATTAGTGTTCTACACATCCTATTAATTAATCAAGGTTATTAATAATTAACATATTTAAACCATCTTTTACTGCACCTAGGGTCATTTTCACTCAGAAAACATGTCTCATTTTTGGCCAAGCTGTTGCCATTTACATCCTCCTACACTTGGCTAACATTGCCAAACAAACATAAGCACAACTTGCTAAGCAACTGATGCAGCAGCATCGAAGGGGAAAAAAACCCCAGATATTTATTATACTTTACAGTTTACCTCAGACCTGCACCTTATCTCCCACAGATGGACCTAAGAGCGGTATCCTGCTGGCTCTTTTACACCGACTGGCAGTGTAAAGTCCCACAAAGGCAACTGAACTAATTAGTGTTTTTATGGCTGCTGTTAAGAGCCATAGAATTATTCTTGGTGGTTTGATGGTTCATCCCATACAGCCGTAGTTAAACATGAACAATAAAAACAAGAATTCTAGAGTCACAAATATCAATGTGAAATCACAGCCTGCTTCTCCCCATGCCGTAACACAAACCTTTTGATAATACGTGAGCTATTCAAACAGACCCATTCACACACTATTTTCAGGACCATACGGTTCACACATTCTCAATGTTCAGCTTTATTAATTTTTTGCCTCCAAGTGCATCTTTTCCACACCTTCACCAAGATACACAGATTTACCTTATGCAGACAACCAAAACCAGCCTACAATGTACTGAATTCTGAGATGTTGTGCGATACAAAATTAACAATATTTTACTTGGAATTCTCCTTTCGTTTTCAGATTACATTGCTACATTTGATCATTATGTTCCAAAGGGCATTTAAATCTTATTATTAAATCTCATTACAACTGAGCATTCTTTGGTCTCCTCAGCATTTCCACTATCTTTGCCTCAAGACTTCCTAAATAGCCTACTCTATTCCCAGACAATGAACACAGGCCAAAAAGGACTTCAGTGGAAACCAAACACACAAAAGAAAGCTCCGCTTTTCAGAATCTGGTATGTGACCTTGCTTTAAGTGCAGAGCCAACCTGTAAACAACACAAACCACAACATGGAGCAGTAACTGCCAAGCACCAATGCTCCACATAGTTGTATAAAAATCTCTTGCTCGATTAGGTTTTTTTATTTTGATACAGCAAACTGAAACTTCTCTAGTTCACACAGCTGACAAGCTTCGGGAGCTTGCACATGGAACGAATGGATGTGGCAGGCAATCATACCCAAGTGCCCATGAAATGTAATTTTTGTATTGCAGGATGCAATATATGTTGTTTTTAAAATATGTTTAAAACACCTGCATGGTGGCCCAACAGAAACACACCTGTACTTTGGTCAGGAAACATTAAGCCAGCTAGAAACACTACTACAGTGATGAGGGGGGAGGGCAGGCTTGCTAAAGAGAATTAACCCTAAAAAAGTTTAATGACAAGTCCTAAAATCAGTTTTCCCACATAATATCCAGCCATCACACAGAAGATCCTGAGGTGAGGGACCCACAAGGGTCATTGAGCCCAACTCCTGATCCTGCACAGGACTATCCCCAAGAGTCACACTATGAGCCTGAGAGCGTTGTCCAAATGCCTCAACTCTGGCAGGCTTGGTGCTAGGTGTTACTGATCTGAAATACAGACATATTCGAAACTGAAATATCTGAAATATTGAAGAAAAGAATGTATCTGAGTCACATATAGATCACATAGATCGCTATTTTAACTGAGAAAAAGGCACAACCTGAAGTCAGTAAAGAGAATTTTGGTCTTTGGTTCTTTTTGCACATTAGTGAAAGTGTGCAGTAAAACACTGCTGGCACAAATAAGTGTTGTAATGATACCAGCTCATACATGAAGTCAGTTTTACGGAACTGACTGTTGCTCGAAAATCGTAATGTCGTTATTTCAACAGAGATAGCGCAAATACTGCATTTTCTGAGAGGCAATCGCGCAAGACCCCCGCAGCAGATGCCGGGCCGGCCAAGGAAGCGGGAACGGGCGCCGAGGACGGAGGTCAGGTGCCTAAGGAACCGCACGAACGCGGGGACGCCGCCAAGCCTTGGCCGAACGGGTATTCCCGGGTACAACCCCGCACACGGCGCGCAGGCCGCGGGGTCCGGCCCGGGGGCACC
>WEIV01018178.1:191007-209733 GCA_013390005.1 Calyptomena viridis
GGCGGGCGCGCACATACGCTCGCGACAGTGTCCCGCCGCTGGGCGCATGCGCGCCACTCGCCCCGCCCACCGAGGGCCGGTGAGACCACGCCCCAGGAGGAGGAGAGAAGCACCTGGTGTGACGTCACGGGGCGGGGCCGGGGCTCGGCGGGACCGGAGTCTTCGGTCGCCGAGCGGCCACTGAGCGTTTGTTGCCACAGAATCAATGGGGTTGGAAAAGACCTCCGATATCGCCAAGTCCAGCCTGTGACCGAATACCACCATATCAGCTAGCATCGTACTAGGTGCCACGTCCAGTTTTCCCTGGGCAGCCCATTCCAATGTTAATCACTCTTTCTGTGAAAAAATTCTTCCTAATGTCCAACCTAAACCTCTCCTGGTGCAGCCTGAGGCTGTTTCCTCTTGGTCACTGGTTGCCCGAAAGAGACCGACCCCACCTTGCTACAACCTCCTTTCAGGCAGTTGTAGAGAGCGATAAGGTCTCCCCTGAGCCTCCTCCGGGTTAAACACCCCCAACTCCCTCAGCCGCCCCCAGTAGGATATGTGCTCCAGATCCTTCTCCAGCTTCGTTGTCCTCGGGGCACACTCCAGCACCTAAATGTCCTTCCTCAGTTGAGGAGCCCGGAACTAGACACAGCACTCGACGTGTAGCCACACCGGTGCCGAGTACAGGGGGACAATCCTGTGCTGGTGCTGCTGGCCACACTATTCCTGACACAGGCCAGGATGCCATTGGCCTTCTTGGCCACCTGGGCACACTGCTGGCTCATGTTCAGCGGCTGTCAATCAGCACCCCCAGGTCCTTTTCCACCGGGCAGCTTTCCATCCACTCTGTTCCCAGCCTGTAACGCTGCATCGCTGTCCCGATGTTGCTTAGCGGACACAGATCCCGGAGGATGCAGGAGCGCTTCCAGCCGATTCCCCAGCTCCCCGCCCTGTGCCCCGCCGGGGGCCGCCCGGTCTTGAAAGCAGAAGTGCGGAGACACGGACGTGTCGGACAGACAAATCACGGCGGGGCCGCCGTCTCCAAAGCAGAAACGCCGCGTCGCCCCGTGATTGCTTCACTGCGATAGAGTCCTTTCGGGAGCGGCTCAGGAGACGCCGGGCAAAACCAAGGGATTGTCGGGCGCGGGCAGCACAGGAAGGACATTGACCTGTTGGAGTGAGTCCAGAGGAAGGCCACTGAGTTGATCAGAAGGATAGAGCACCTCTCCTAGGAAGAAAGGCTGAGAGAATTGCAATTGTTCAGACTGGAAAAAGAAGGCTTTGGGGTGACCTAATTGTGGCCTTCCAGTGTATGAAGGGAGCTTACAAGAAAGATGGAGAGAGTCTTTTTACAGGGGCGTGCAGTGGTAGGACAAAGAGTAATGCCTTAAACTGAGAGTAGACTTAAATTAGATACTAGGAGGAAATTCTTTGCTGTGAGGGTGGTGAGATACTGGAACAGGCTTACCAGAGAAGTTGTGGATGGCCCATCCCTGGGAATGTTTAGTTTAGAATGTGGGCCGTTTTAGTGAAAAATGTCTCTTTCCACGGCAGGGGGGTTAGAACTAGATGATCTTTAAGGTCCCTTCCAATCCAAGCCATTCTATGATTCTGTGATCTACAGCCCCCATGACAACCAGCTATACAGTCCTGTGCGTGGCTGTGCTACCACCGTGATTCCCTGCACAACTGATATTTTGGAAATGGACTTCTGGTTTTGACATCCAAATACCTGTCATTGAATGCTGTTTCATTTCCTTTCTGCCGTACAGTGCTCCAAATGTCCTGGACACCAGGTGACTGTGTGATGCCTCTAAAGCTCAGCTGATGGGAGAATATGAATTAGTAAGTTAATAACAAGTTTTTCCAGGTAACTCAAGGAAATGTTGCAAAATATTTTCTTGAACTATGGATTCAAGCTTTGAAATCGATATAGGGAATAGCTTTCCTGCGTTTTTCTGCCTACAAGACTGAGGCACAGGTCATGTTTGTAGTTCTGCAGGTACTCTCTAGTTAATCAGTGTTTGATGTGTGATCAGTTATGAAACAAGTAAATAAGAAAAAATTTATGAATTATCTTTATGATTTAGGAGTGCAGAGAAAAATCCAAGTGCCTATCCTCAAGGTAATGATTGGTTTTCATTTGAAATAGATTTATATGAATTAATATTTCAATGAATAAAATTGTTCTTAACCTTAGAAAACTTAACTTGCACAAGTTGGGCGTAAGAAAGTAAATAGATACATAGAAACTGTCTGCAAAATAAAAAAATTTAGTAAAGAAATTAAAATATACACCTTCCTCATAGATTTTAGTCTTTGCTGTGCTTTTCCCTGCAAATAACCTTGCTGATTGATCTGTATGTATAACATTTATGACATGAGAAGCTTGTGTGCTTCATTGCTCATGATATTTGGGAATGTAGTTCATACTGGGACAGCAATATAATTGTGTTGTTGGGAAAGGGAGTTTCATGGTAGCAGCCATGTTCAGAATCTGTAGTGCAAATCAGTACCCAGAGACTGCTCATGGAAAGCTAAAAGAAGTGTTTATTAAATGTGATTTACAGCTGGCTTAGAAAAGCAATAACTTGTAAACCAGGAGTTTCCAAAGAAATTGACATTGTCTGGTTTTGGGTTTTTTACTGAAAATATGCTGAAAATTCTGTACTAGTTCTGGTTTTTGGGAATTGAGCCTAGGATAGGCCCAAGACCACAGTTACAATGGTCCGTGGAGGAGAACTGTATATACAACATAAACCCAGTACACTCATTAGATAACTTTGTTTATTCTATTGCCAATGCTATATTTCCATTCCATATTAGCTGTGCAGCCAAACCCAGATGGACTACTGCATAAACCCTTAAACCCTTGAGACAGCATGAGACATATGCAAATCAGGATAACAGAATATCTGGAAAGTCTGGTATATTGTTAGTGTTTTCAGTCTCAGTATAAACACAAACAGGCAGTCATTGCAATGTTTTCTTATTAAAATGTCTGATAACTTGAGAAGTCCCTTGCTGTGCTGACGGAACAGTCACCCCAAGGTAGTTGGTATCCACAGCAGTTCCAATTTCAAAATTGCCTTTGGTGCCCTTGAAGACCAATCAAGTTAATTTTAAATGGTTTTTTTGTCCAGTGACCTTGGCTGAACAATTAACTTTAGTACCAGTCTGGAATGGACTAAATGTTTGTTCCTTCATGTGTACTTTTTTGGTCATTCACTGGAATTACTTAAGCACCATTTATTGGAAATGATCTGGTTTGTGCTGCTTTTCTGAGAACCATTTTAGATATTGGTAGATGAAGAACAAATTCTTCCCTGAGGTGGCTTTATTCACAAATACACTCCACATCAATTTTAGCTGTTAAGGAAGAAAGCTGTAATGTGCTTAAGCTTGCCACGATGTGAAAGGATGAGAACATATAATTCCTGATTTAATTCTTATAGCCCAAGGCCTAAAGGAGAAGAGATCCTCCCTTCCCTCACAAACTGGATAGGATTTGAAACCCAGAAGGGCTGGTCATTCTTCTGGTATCTGGTAGACAGCAGGAGAAGCTGGATGAAATGGTCCAATGGTCAGGATGAAACAGGTTTCATTCATTGTGTGCTTTTACAGTGTAGTCATTGCATCTCAGACTTTTTGAAACTGTATTCCTTGTTCAAGTGAATGTTAAAATTCCCATTACTGAAAGCGTGTGTCAGTGCACATACCTCTCCTCAACTATATTATTGCTTTCTTCCCCCTGGCCAAAACTGTTTTCTGGAATACAGGAACACCACCACCACAAAACAAAATGAAAAAAAAAACCCAAAAACAAGAGCAAAACAACTCCTCCCCCCACCCCCCCCAAACAAACAAACAAAACCCAACAAAAAAACCCACCAAAAAACAGAAAACCCTTCAAAATGTATGTAGCAAAATGCAAATCCTTGTAGCATCAACAAGAGCAGAAGTGCAAGGGGCTCAAGCCATGCACCACCACTCATGGAATCGAGAAAGAGCTCTCAGTCTGTCAGTCCTGTCCGTGTTAAGGGCATCACAGACCCGTTATTGCTCAATCTCGGGTGGCTGAACGCCACTTGTCCCTCTAAGAAGTTGGACGCTGACTTTCAGCTAAGGAAGTCTGTCATATCAGAAATCCACAGCAGTGGGATCCTAGTGTCCAATGTCTGATTAAAGCCAGCTCTACAGTAAGAGTGACGGTATTGTTGAAGAGAAGGACAACACAGCTGTGCCCAGACTATGGGATTGCTCATATTGTTGTCTGGAGTTCTGTGCAGAAGACGTTCATGACCAAGGAAGAAAGAAAATGTTACGGTCTATTAAGAAAGTCTGTTTCACAGTCCAGAGATCTGTGCCAGTCTGTATGGCACTGGACTCCCACGGTGGAAGCTGAAATACTTGTGGAGTACAAAAAGAAAAGGATGACTGGCAGAAGTGCTGTCACGAGTCAATGGACACATTAGCTGGCAGAAAAGGCAGCTGGCCAGGATGTCTGAGGGGTGGAACAACTTCAGGCTCTGCTGAGGCTTTGTGAAACAGCCCTTCCAGCAACCTAAGCTGGGATGCGCAGTCAGCCACAAAGCCCAATGCCTATGAGTCAATGCAGGGGGTGTGGGGTACAGCTACGGGAAGAGGAGAAGAGACAGCTGCCAAGAGAAAGATGACTCTGAGTTACAATTTTTCTTGCTTGTAGAGAGGATCTTGCTTGCTGGAGATGGTGTGTGTATATTACTTGATTTTCTGTCCCTCTTTCCTTTTCACCCTTAGCTACAGTGAAATTTATTGAATTAATGATTTGCAAGTGAGAAAATCTAATTCACTGAGTGTCCAGAGTGGCTTGATGTCACTCCATGGTCCTAGTTAGAAGGTCATTTTTCACTAGAAATGGCATCTATAGAAACTGCCTATAGCTGACATAAAGTTTTCACATTTGTTTGAAAATCACTGGTTTATTAAATTTTAAAATTGTTTTCCTCAGACTAGATAGGGCTGCTCATGCTTAGACCATTTCTAATCTCACAGTTAATATTTCAAAGCATCACTTTATATGACTGCACAATGGTTAAAGAGGTGTCTAAACAGCAGTTCTGGAAACACCTTTAAGTTCTTAATTCACATTTTGTTACAATTTTGCAATCATAGTATCATGATCTTGTAACTTGTTTGTAGCACAGATTCTGTATTTTAGTGGTTTCCATGCTTGATCATATGTATCTTCATCTACATTCAAGCTTATCTTCCAAATTACAAAATGAAGGGCATTCTCTGAATGCTGAAAAGGCTGCGATGCACCAGACCACTGTTACTTGCTAGGAAAAGTTCTGGCAAGAAATACTGTTTTAGCAGAAGATGACTTTGTACAGAGGAGTAACAGTAAATGTTTCTGCTATGAATTTATGTTCCCAATTTTATGTTCTGGATTTGCTTTTGGTTTTGGTGTTTTGGTTTCGTTTTTTTTTTTTGTTTCCCAGCATCTGAGCAAACCAGTTATGACTATTTTAATGGGCTTAAATTCTCCAAATTGAGTTTGTCTTTTTTTTTTCCCCCAATAATTTGAAATAAAGTAATAAAAGTCTTTGGATTGTAATCCACTTAGTAATTTATGTTTCTGCATTAGACAACCTGAAGGGCCAATAACAGGAAAGAGTTTTATTTTTCTACTAACTGTAATAATGATTTAAAACATTTTATTGTTACCAACTTCATACAAACTTAAATTTAACATGTGCCTTCAACATATATTACAGTAATTACTTCTGTCGTTCCTGTGCTAGCAGAGGCAGGTCTGTGCAGGATTTGTGATATCTTTGCCTGTTTTTAAGTTGACATTAATATATCCGATTTCATACAATTTCCCGTATAAGCTTGTCCTGTTGAGATAATGAGCAGCCCTGTAGGAGCCACATTCTCTGAGTCACTATTTTGATGGCAAGGTTCCATGAATGTGCAGCTAGTTTTGTCTGCTGAGATGTCCTTCAGCATGTTATATAGAACAAGGTGTTCACGCTTGAGTCACTGCGGAAAGGCATCAGATCTTGTAAGGACCATGAAACACTAAAGAAGAATTTACTTGGCAAGGCAGGATTGTGATAACTGATGCACCTCTCTTTTTACCCTCAAAGCAAATAAAAAAACAAGGGGAAAAATAGATTTTTGCCTGTATGTGGCAAAGAGCCATGGAGAAATTTTTAATTTTTCAGGCAGTATGATTTTATAACAGAAATGAATTATAGTGCATGTAAAATTTATCTTTCCTTTTTTTCTTTGATTATGTCTCTTATAAAAATATCTTTGAAACTAATCTGCCAAAGTAAGGTATCTTAAAAAAAATCTGTTTTGCATGACAAGTATAATAGAATTTCTGAATGTACGCTATGTTTCCTTTGGTCCAGACATTTAAACCTCTAATTCATACTCTTGTGGCATACAAATGGGCTGTAACTGCTAAACCAATTTGTTTGTTTTCTCAAAGAAAAGAAAAACTGAATGTAATGTACTGAAAAAAGGATCCTTAACACACGTTTTCCAATTGGAATGCTGTCAAGGTCTGTAACAACTTATTCTAGCCAGTGGAACAGTTCCAGCAGCTCAAATCATGACATGACCACTTACTGGAATTAACAACCTGGGGAGAAAAATGCCCTTGTGCAGAACATGTCCAGTATCAAAATAGGATCTTTTGAATTTTATATCCTTTCTTTTTCCCTACTCTGTCACAGTGTACAAAGAGACATCACTAGTGATCAAAAGATACTCTTTTCCTTTTAAAAACTTTATGGTACCACACCTCAAGCAGACCCCCACAGCTTCTTTTTTTTTTTTTTTTGGCAGACGTTCATACCCTCGAAATACACTGGAAGCAATTTGTTCCAAAGAAAATGCATAAGATGTCCCAGTACACTGTTTTCTTTATTTTGCCACCCTTTTATATCAGAAATGTCTTGCCTGTGTGTTAGATCGCTCAGAGAGAATTTTTCTTGTGATTTAAATATGCAATAATGTTACTAACACAGATTTGCAGTAATGCAAAAATGCTACAGAGATAAAGAAACAAAGCAAACATACTTATTTGTCAAGAAATTAGGTTATATTTGTCAAGAAATATCCTCCAGGATCACTTTAGCATCTCAAGTAGCTTCTACCTCCAGTTCTCTTACACTAATTTTGGAAGCTCCATTCACTCGAAGTTCATTTTCATTGTCCAAGATGCCTTTTTTCTTCTTATCATCCCACTCTTAAGCACTGAGCAGGAATGATAAGAAAAAGCAAAGCTGGTTTTTAGGGTGTGTGTGTGTTCAAGAAAGACCACCTCAGTTTTGCCTTCTGTTTTTCTTGATTAAGAAAGAACATTTAGTTGAGTCTGGTGATCAGATTCCTGAAAGTGATACTGTGAGGAGGGGATGAGGAGATACAACTTCCATAAAACCATATCTGCATACCTTAGCAGGTTGTTATACTAACACTTATATCAGAATCTGAATGGTTCCGATCTCCCATTGCTTCTCAACATGTGAGTAGTACCTCATACATACTGTTATCCGAAGTTATAAATGCACAATCTGATTTCTAGACCCAGAATATATTTTGGCTGGTAAATGCCATATGAGGAATAATATGACAGCAGCAATAGTGAAATTAGAAGTGGGATGTATTATTTGTGAAACTCTGACATATGTGGTCTTTGTTCTATGGGAACATCTGTTCTAGGGAACATCACAAGTCCTGCGATGCTAATAATTCTTTGTCCCATGAAAAGTAGTAAGCATAATTATCACCTAATTTCTGGAGTTTCAGCAACCTTGGAAAGTAGGATGAGGCAGACAGCTGAAGGAGGTAACTGCATCAAGTCATGATAGCTAATTCTGCTGTCAAAAATGCATAAACAGTGTGCAGTATTACAGTACAATGTACACAATTCTGTAACAGCAAGTGGAATAAATCCTGAATATATTTGAATCCTGAATATATTTGGTCATTATTTCATTGGTTTCAATGAAATAATGCAATGATTATGTTTCTAAAATATAAATATATGTGCCTTTCAGGATGACATTAAAATTTTCCGTTCTCTTTCTTTTATTTCTCATGGTCCTGAGACCATGAGACCTGCTTTGCTCACACAAAGAAGTGACTCATTAACAGGTCAGATAATTAATTAGATTAATGGATTCTGTGCTGCAAGTTATACCCACCTGGTTACTCTAACTGGAAAATTACATGCACAGCATTTCATATAATTGTTTTTGTAATGCAAGTTGCACATATGTATACCTTTAAGTCCACAAAGTGTTATTCAATGTGATGGAAATTATATTAGCTAGAATTACCAAGTGCTATATTATATTTTTCTTGATAATTTAAAAATATTTTTGTAAAAAGTAGGGCTGATACTTTTAATGATCATGCAGATAACTGCATTATTAACTCCTGGAAATTTACCTCTTTCAAAAGAATATAGCATGATCGGGGGGAAAATGAAAATAATATTTTTGCTTTGACTCATTTGTACAAGTCAGCAGATAGTGGTTAAGTAGGCCCTGTGCATTGTTCAGTTTCATTTGTGTTTATACTCTGCACATAATACTTGGGTATATCAATATCATCTGTTCCTGCTGTCCTCCCACAGAGCACTGCAATGTGCTGTGTATTTTCTTTGTATTTCAGGCATCTCAAGGGCATGGGCTCAAGAGTTATTCCCAGTACTTAGTACATCAGCCACTCACCAAAGATGCACACATCTGAAATAATTATATTTTAGCTTGTTCAAAAGCAGATGCTTTGGGCCAAATGTTGACTAAGTTGTGACGGTAGAAATTATGTCTATTAGGCTTACACTGTTTCTGCCACAACATGGCCATGTGGTACCTTGGGCAGGAAGCAGCTGATGGCAACTAGTGTCACTTACCTGACCTTTGCTGAAAGGAGCATTCACTGTTCAGCAGTTGTTAATAAGCCTCCACAATAGAGCTGTGTGGGATATTCAAAGTGTCATTAATCCTAAGGCATGATGTGAACATGCCTTAAAATACTCAAGTGGTCTTTTCAGTGCATTCATATGGTAGAGGCTCTCTCAGTTTTGAGCTGTGTTGGTTTTGGCATGTGCCTTGAGTTTTCAGGTTAAGCATCTGTCACAACACAAACATCTCTTATTCCTGTAAGGCCAACTGGCCATGCAAATTTGTAGAACTATCTGGAAAAAAAACTTAACAACATAGAGACTTGATACATCTCTTGCAACAGTGAAATTTCAATATTTAGAAATAATTTAATTGAAAATATGTTAACACAAACTATAACCATACAGTTTACACAATAACAATTTACAATCATGTACATTCTTTCCTGCATCTAATGATCAGCCTTTTGGGTAATCTGTCTTCATTGCAATTCCTGTTGGGAATTTCTCCTTGTTATGATTCTAATCTAACATTATCACTGGGTCGAGACATATGATGAATAGTGGTTGGTGATTAGTGTGAAGCCACTGTACATTTTCTCTTTGGAGGGAGTGCACCCTCATAGCTGATGGTAAGGCAGCATTTTTGTTAGCAAGAATTTTACTGGCAGATGAAAAGCCTTAAGCAAGCACAACAAAACATTTTCAAAATTTCCAGAGAATGGGAAACCAGCTTTTGTAGTCGTGCCTTCCAGAAATTCAAGTATGCTTCCCCTGGAATCTTGTCTAGGATTTCATTATATGTTCTTAGTCCAGATGTTTCAAATGCTTTGGAAACAATGAGCTATTATTATTGTCAGAATAAATTCATCACATTTCCTTTTAGAAATGTCAGAGGGAGAAGGAGGGTTTAGCAGACCTCTAGAGAGCCTTTTGATGTTTTCTCTACTGGAGTCTGAAACCTCCCGAGACAAACATGTTTAGATTCTCCTAATGGTGGTCAAACCAGAAAATTACTCCAGTCATTTAGCATTTCCTGATATATATTATCTGGACTATGTCCCCAGAATGTCCCCTATCTAAATTAACTCCATCTTGTTATGCTTCACAGTGATTATATATAAGCTATATATAGCATGTGCCATTCATAAATAGATGATTCCAAGTCTATAACCTGGTTTCCCCACACATCATGTCGAAATTTCAAATCTGAGACAGAGACACAAGGTCCATTCTACACAAAAAGAGATTGAAGTGTCATCTAACAGTCTGAAAATCTTGGCTGTGCCCTTTCAGAAATAATCCTTGAACTCTGAAGTTGTCTGTAAGTACAGCCACTTGCCTTAGCTAAGATTCCTGTTAGCCCCAGCACACACCATAGATCATTATTCCTTAATTTTAGATACAAGAAAATGGCCCCAAGTATTATTGTTTTGTTGGAAGTCAGAAGTATAAGGCTGTTTTTGGGATGGGCCCTGAGTTTGTTAATCTGCTGCCCTTGTAGATGCAGAGATATATTAATGTCCCTGTACAGCTGCCTAAGTATTTTATTTTTAAATGGATAATCCTGTTGGGTTTGGGGAATATGCGGTTTTTCTGAAACACTAATTTCAAAAGCTCTTTAGTGTATTATAGCTAAATAGCATTTTAATGAAGCATGTTTGTTACACTTACCGACAACAAAAGTATTGATTATGTAGCAAGAATAATATGCCAGTTACTTCCATAGTGAATACTGCATCATGTCGTTGTCATCTTTCCAACTGTACCATCTCTGTTGCACTATGAGTTCAGATTTCTACTAGACATTTAGATACTGTGCCCTAATACAAATATTCATCTTTCTTTCTCCAAATGAAATAAAAAAAAAATTCTTAAAGACATTTATTTCTACTGATATGTAATGCTGAAGTTTCCATTTTAACTTGAGAGTCCTTATGTTATTTGAACAGAGAACAGCAGGACCAGTTGAAAGTATAGGCAATGTTGGCAGGTTGCATATGGATGCAGATGTTCAGGGTGGCACAATGGTCACAATAAAGAGTAGCCAAGCTTCTCTCTTTCCTCTGTCAAGGCCTTTCTCCTGTGGAGAGGAAGACCATGAGTTTGAGCTGGTCATACCACGTGAACAACTGATTTTAACCTGATAGCAAACTCAGCCTGTGTAATTTATACTTTTACACTGTAAGGTATGTGTGCTATATTGCATGTGTGCATGTTTTATACTCACTCTCAGAGTGAATATGCACCAGTGGCAGCAGCAAACCTGGCGTTCTGACTTGGTCCTATCTCTGCCCCATCTTTCCATGGGAGCGGCTGAGCCCTGGCAGCAGTGTGGGAGATGTAAATGATGAGTTGTTTGCTGGTTGAGAGACAATGGGTGTGAGCAAGGAGAGGCACAATCTCCTGAAATTAGAAACTGGAGGGCTGGGATCCAGTGATGGATGAAGTTGGCCTCTTAATTCTACTTATGGTCATTCAAAATCCCACTGCATCTTCTCAGCTGGTCTCAACAGCGCATCTCTCTGCTTCTCCCTCGTCTTTTTCCTCCATGCTCTTCTTCATGCATGTCCACCTTCCACAACTTCCACGTTTTATTGTATAGACTCCATTACTGCTGCAAAATTCAAATTTTCCTCAAAGTGAGATGCCTTGAGTCAGCTACAGTAACAAATCACTTAAAATTTTCCAATCTATTAAGCAGATCACATCGAGTTGTATGCTCACTTCAAAAACATGAGAAAGAAAAACTCCCAATAAAGGAAAAAATAATCTAAAGATATACCTGTGGTAAATTAAATTAAGTCACATTCGGGATGGATGGCATCCAACAGTACCCTGTGTAACACAGCCTAGCCCTGCTTCTCTGCCACTCCTCAGCTGTGGCTCTGCCTCCACTCTTACAGAGCAGAAGGACTGCCATTTGTGGCTCCATCCCATGGATCAGAGGCTGAAGAGGAATGACTCTAAGATTTGCTCCTTCTCTCAGCAGCACAGCTCTTCTCCCTCATGAGCAGACTGCTGAAGGAAATGGGAGTTGGCTCAAATGTGGGGTCACTGAGAGACTATGGATTCCAGAAGGCAGAAGTCCTTCTTCAAACACAGTTCACCAAACCCTGCCTGACCCCACTGTCCAAATGGCTAAATATTACTGTAGTAACTGGTGGTACTGTGAAATCTCTTTTTGAGATAGTGAAAGATTCATGTTACTGCCCGCTAGTAAAGGCCTTAAAGCCCTCCTTAGCTTATAAACAACCATACAGAGCCATTTTGTAAGCAACAGCAATAATATTGCATTTGGTATTCCATCATAATTGTTGTCTGCAAAAATTATTTAACTGATAACTTTGTCAGCGTTCATACACCATCTTCTACTTCTGATGTTTCTTTCCATACACCAAAACAGACAAAGGAAAGCTACCACTGCTAAGTTTAGACTTTTCTGTCTGTTCTTTCTGTGAAAACTCTCAGGGGCAGCTATTTTCTACTTTTACTCCTACAAGCTGTTTCTATTTCCCAACTTGAGATCACTAGTTTAAAGATAGCTCTGATGTTATTATACCATCTGAGATCAACCTTCGTATTCATCTGTTATGAAGCTATCAGTATTCCCTTTCTAGCTTTCAGGCTTGTCAGCCTTTCATTTCAATTTTTCCTTAAATTTCTTTGCACATTCTAATGACTGAGTATAGTTTTCTACCCATAAGTCATTTACTTATATATAACATCACTTCTGTTTGCCCTTAACTCACCTTTTCTGTGCTGCCATAGCTATCCTTGATCATGACTGGGTAACTGTTTTGCTCAAATGTAATTTCTCAGACTAATAATTATTATTTCGCCTACTTAGTCTTCCAGTACTTTTTTCTACATTATGTGCTAAAATATAATTTTATAGGGTTGGAGCCTATCTTTTTCTTGCATCTTTGTAATGCTCATTATTTAAAAAAAACCAGTAAGTTTTAAATCCAGATTGCGACATTCTATTGATTTTCTAGCAAAACAAATAATAACAGGTTGTAAGTGGAACTCAGATTGCAGCAGCAACAAAGCAGGGTGATACATAAAAGTTCATTGTTCTGCTTTAAGTGCCTGTTTTATCCTCAGTTTACTCACGTAAAGACTTGGGGACTTTACTCTCATTTTTGCCCATGAAATCCAATGTCGCTATTAATTTCTTGCCAAGATCTGCCAGTCATGCATGGTAAGTGATCTTCTTAATATAACTTACCCTTCATAACAATAATTGCTGGTATTCTTTTTCCTGAACAGGAATTCATCCCACATTTTTCACACGCCACGATTATGTGTGCTTTACTCTGAAACATCCACCTTTTGATTTTCAGTTTGTATGACACTGTATGTTACACATACAAGACCACTTGCTGCCACTTTCAAACTTTTTCTAATTGTCAAGCTTCAGATTCTCAAAGCTATGCAACCTCTTTGATGACTGGGTTTACCAGATTTTATTGCTCAATAATACTACTTTGTATTTCTACAGTGCCTTAATTGAATCTCAAAATAATACATATTATTTTACTCCCTATGGGATATTATGAATTGTTGTGAATCCAGTTTTTAAGTCAAGGAAAACATGGTACAGAAAATTGTCTGAATTTCATAGGGTCGGGCAGGTCTTCCCTGCCAACAACAATATTTTTAAAAGGTTGCCAGGAATGGAAGATTTAACTGTGCTGTCAGCTGTTTGCTGTCAGCATGATAATCCATGACTGTGTGTAACAGACCAGTTCCTAGTGCAGACATGACTGAAGCCTGTGACAGTGGTAGCCATATAAAACAGGCTTCCTCACGCTCTATCCCATGCCGATACAAACATCCTTAATGCATGTATTTTCTTTAAATCCAAGGCAACGTCAGTTGTAGTTATTTTGAATGACAATATCTCTAACAATATTAATACACTTACACTGGACTTTCAGCAGAAGCAAATTAAGTTACGTGGGTTTATACAGTCAATTTGAGAACAAAATTGGTCTACTGTGTCAAAAGTGAAAAACTAACCTTATTATAGATGCTTTTACTTCTCCTCCTATGCTGTGGTTCAATTTAATTTGGTCTAGACATAATACTGAATCCAAATGTTAAACAATATGTATCAGGATTGTTATAATTCAGAGTGGTCTTCCTCTGCACGTGATTAAGGAAATAGTAAGGTTCAAATACAACTTTTTTGTCTTTTCCACCTCATGCACACAATCACCACGAAAGGAGTATTTTTCCTTACTGTTCAGCTCCAGCTCTAAGAGGAAGTCTCCAACGTTAGCTAACAGTTGAATCCTAATTCGTGGCTCAGTAACTGGAAGCTGCAAATTTCCTGTGGTTTCCGTGAGTTCCAGCATGCTTCCCGTTATCTCGCTACACGACACAGAGCCTTCTGATTACCAGCAGCAGTAGATGCTTACGCCCCCCTGACCTTGGCCATGGTGGCTGCCCACCACTGCTATGCAGCGTGGAACATCCCATTGTGCACCAACTTCACTACCTTCTGGATACTCTGGAAATGCAGCAGGGAGCTGTGGCACTTTTCAGGGCTCAGTGCCTTGCTTTCTGTATTTGTTACACCATTCAAGGGGGATTGTCTCACTAGGCAGTAATCTTGAATTTTTTATTAATTTCATCTAAATTAAGATAAAAAGAAATTGAAGTATTCATACATGAGATTAAAAATAGGCTACGGAATAACAAAGTATTATACCAGACCTCTGCGAAGAAGTAAAAGAAGAGCATTTAAACCAAACATACTGTTCATATTATTTCCTTCTGATTTACCTTACTACCCAAGACTTCTGTGGTCCTATATATCTTGTGTCCGTGTTACATCATTGGAAAATCCCTTTTGATGTAGCATGTTAGCTTTTACAGCCTTTTTTTTTAATAACATTTGAAATCTTCCTGAAGAGGTCCAGGGAGATTTTATCTTATTCAGCAAATTTTATTTTACCTTTAATCCAAGAGGTAGTCTGGCCATTTAAAAGAATTTAAACAAGTGTTACTTCATTTCCCAGAAAACGTGAATGCCTCTTCACTAGACTGGATGCCTTGCACCCTACTTGACTGTCTATTTAACGACTGCTTGCCTTGACAAATCGTTTATCTTGTTCTCTCATCCCTTTGTTAACTTTCATGTTATGAAGCATTTCCTCTTTTGTACCTTAGTTCTGTGTCAATCTTTCTAATAACACAAAACACCTGATACAAACGTCTACATGAGGTAAATGTATTCACATAATTCCTGGGTATTGACAGAAATCAGACAGAACTGTAAATTAGCACTCTGGGATGACAATCCCCCATGTTTCCCAGATTTTTTTTAAATCATTCAAGATTTTGGACCCAGTTTCTAAATAAATCTAAGCTGGCTTACCTGCTCTGAATCAAGAGAATGAAGTCAGGGGTAGGTCGTATCTAAATGAACAAATAATTGTGTATGTGTATTAAAAATACTGTGGGTGGGGGTTTTTTTTGTTTGTGGTTTGGTTTTTTTTGGCTTAATGATCAAACTAAAATGTTAGAAAAAAAGCCTAATTTTGATTTGAAGTGTATGACTTGAAGTGTATGACTTCCGTGTCTTGTCAAAGAAAACAAACATTTCAGGTCAAACAAAAATGTGCATTTGTGACACATTTACTATTTATATATTATTCAAATGAAACAGACTGATGCCAATTATTTGTGTCTGGCAATTTTGCCATGTTCCAACTATACTGATATTACTGGCTGAAGCAATAAACTAAATTTAAGCAGGTGAAAAATATTATCTCACCATTTGTAACATACTCTAAGTCTTGATAAAATCATTACTAAAAATTGCAAAAGAACTGGGTTTTGACAGCTGAATCACTGACTGGAAACAATTCTTCCTAGAAAAAAAAAGAAACGCAATTTTTTATAAATACAACCAATGGTTTACTGTAAAAGACATTTCCCAAAAAGAGCTAACAAAATCAACCATTCAAATACACTGCTATGAACTAAAGAACTTTTAACTCAGTGTCAATGTTGTTACTAGGCACTGAGTCTCCAGCTGTTTGAATGAAGCAATAACTGACATTTCAAAGCACAAATGTCTCTAATTAGGCTGCAATATTTAAAAAAAAAATTCTCCTTAGCAACCTAAATAAGTGCATTAATATTATGTGTTGGGTTTTTGTTGTTTTAGTCTTACATATGAGAACAGCCTGACAAACAATACCTCTCTAATTACAGCACTAGAACTGTCAGGAACATATTTCCTTGCTTCTTCTACTGTTTTACTTTTATTTTTACCTATTATTTAGAAAATACTGAAATTTCAACCTCCAAAGTGACTGCCTGTGATCGCAAGGGGAAAAAAAAAAGGGTACTTGTACCATGGCCCTAGAGTTCACGATAAGGCTCCCTCTAGGAGAGGAATTGTGCAATAGCAGTTCATCTTCAGAAAGGAGAAAATGTTAACCCCTTCCTTTCATTAGCTCATTTTTTAAAATGCTTCGCAATTTTTCTGTCATTTACAAACTCCAAACCATATTCTCTACTAATATAAATAGCTAAAATGTAGATGTCTTAAGTCTTCTTGACAACAACTTGCAAATTCCTCTTTTGAGCTTCAGTTGTTGGTCTCCATTAACATTTCACTCTGTAGTATTTAAAAAAATGTAATTTTAAAACTATAATTGGCTAACTTGAAGAAGAACGTAAAACCAGCTGGTATTTTTTTCTTCTAAATCCTTCCACGTTTTATATTCTCTGTAATTGAAAACATTTTTTGTCCTACTCCTTGTACTGGGCCAAGAAAATATTTTTCAATGTTCACTTTTCCTTACCCAGCATCACTAAAAATAATTAAATTCTAGCATTTTAAATAAAGCCATAGTGTCCCTTCAAACCCAAGTTTGTTATCTTAATCTATCATCATTAATCTATTGTAATTCCTTCTCATATTTGGGTACCAGCATATCTAGTCTTAATATAAGGCCTACCAATGAAAAACATGCATTAGGGTGTTAAATACCTGCATTTTAAAGATGCAAGTTATGCAGAAACAGTGAAGTGATTCCTATGGCATGTGATAGCAGCTTCAACAGTCCCTATGGAATGCAGTTTAGTTTGCAAAAATAAATGCATTAAATGTCAAACTGTCAGGTTTATTCCACAAGCAGATAATGGTTTCTTTGTAATTCTGTGAGGTATTTGGACATCCCTGAATAAGTTCTATTCACCAAGTGGACAGGATTTGACTCCTCATTGCCATGACTGAACATGAAAATTTTAAATGAGGCAGGGAGAATCAAAAATCCTTTTGAAATTGGTAAAACTAATGCTCTGTTAAAGCTGCAAGTATCAAAAATGTTCTAGAAAAGGTCTGAATCAGATTTGAATCAAGAGAATTTGAGTACCTCTGATTTCAAGGAACTTTCTATTTCACAGAATCACAGAATATGCCAAGCTGGAAGAGACCCACAGGCAGCTCCTGGCCCTGCACAGAACCATACCCCAGAGTTCATACCACGTGCCTGGGAGTATTATCTAAATGCTTCTTGAATTCTGTCATAATTTCATTATAATTTATTTTTTCTCTTAAATCTACTAACTGTATTATTCCTATTTGGATTGTACTGAATGAATTTATTTTTCTTTGTTAATATTTATCAGCTATTGTAGTTATCTTCAGAGTAGCTAGTAAATAACATGGCTTATTGATGAAAAATTCCTTAAAAACCAGACACTGGAATGGTCTTGTTCTCAGTGATACAATGCATGGTATTTAAAAAATATTAGCCCTGTATGCTGCATGATCCAGTTTGTGACTTGATACTGGCAGGATACTGGACGAAGGTGCTTCTGCTGGTGAGCGACTTCCTGGAAGGTGGTAGGTCAGCGTTGAGAGTGTTGAGCCCTTGAGTCTCCAGCTACTTTCAGTTAATTTATGTTGCACAGCCCCCTGGCTACAAACCAGTCATTACCAGTCTATAACTCCGGCCCAGAGCTCAGTAACTCGTGATGCATTTTCTACCATGTGAAAGTCTCTGTTCTCCTACTTCATAGTCTAGATCATACCCAACAACCACCTTGTCTCACTCAGAATCATGGAACAGCCTGGGTTGGAAGTGATGTTAAAGATCCTCTAGTTCTACTCCCTACCGTGGGCAGGGACCCCTTTCACTAGACCAGGTTGCTCAGAGCCCCATCCAGCCTGGCCTTAAGCACTTCCAGGTATGGGTCACCCATAACTTCTCTGTTGCAGTGTCTCACCACCCTCACAGCAAAGAATTTACTCCAAATAGCTCATCTACACCTAATCTCTTGCAGTTTAAGGCCATTCCTTCTTGAATTGTCACTACATGCTCCTGTACATAGTCTCTCTCCATCCTCCCTTCCATCCTTCAGGTACTGGAAGGCCACCATTAGGTTACCTCGAAACCTTCTTTTTTTCCTGTCTGCACAAACAGCTGAACAAGCCCTCTCAGCCTTCCCTCAGGGGAGCTTCCAACCCGTCTGGGGATTCCTTCCCTGCCTGCATCGTACATCACACCCTTCATCCTCCTCATGAAACCTCCCAAACTTATCCCTACACACTCCTCCTCGAGACAAGGTCTCACACTATTTTGCACCACAGGGCTCATCCGAGAGGGCTCCTTATCACAGTGAATCATTACAGAAGCAAATGCAGGACATCACACGCTGCCAGCGCTGCCTGTTTGTTTATTGACCCGCACTATCACGGCGAGCTCCAGTTTCCAGATTCGCTATTTGAAGGGATTTCTGCTCCACAGGGCGCCGCCCGCAGCGCCCAGCGCGGCGCGCCCGGACGTGGCACAGCCCGCGGCGCC
>WEIV01018178.1:210042-235469 GCA_013390005.1 Calyptomena viridis
GGCCTACCGGGGTGCCGGGCGGGGGCTCCTTCCGCGGGCGGCCCTGGTGCGGTGTCGGGCGGGGGGCGCAGGAGGCGGCGGGGAAGGGAGGCGTCCGCGCGTAATGCACGTTGTGTTGTTCGTGTTTATGTGTGCGCGCAAACGCGTGTAAACACGGGAACGCCGCTTCCGACCCAGGGCTGCGTCTGGGAAAACATTCCTGAACTCTTGTGGCTGCAGCGGTGCCTCCTGTTTTGTTGATTCGGCTGAAAATCTGTATTTGTTAAAGTGCGTTAAGGGAAAAGGCGGCTGCTTCACAATGTAGTGCCAATAGTCTGTATTTATGAAGGGGACAAACTGCTGTTCCACAACGAAGTGCCAGTAAGCAAAGTGCTCCGCGTGTGTTCTGACGGATTAGGGAAACCGTAAAACACTGGAAACCTGAATTTTTACATTCCTTTAGAGGAAACAAAATAACGCTTTATTTAAGTGAAATGTTAATTGCTTTCCCCTTTTTTTGTGCATAGCAAGAAGATGAACGAGAATTCAGGAGTTACATGGGTTACTTGGTTACATGGATATTTCTTACTAAGAAATGCAATTCGCAGAAAGCAGTCGTGTTTTCTTAGACCAGGTAGATGTTTAAGAAAATGGCTATTTTTCCATAGAAGGCTGTGTCACATGTAGATCAGGCTTAAAAACAAGTGAGCAGCCTCTTCTCCCTGAGCACAGATTAAAAAGCAAATAACCAATCACAACAATAAAATCGTCCCCCCCCCAAAAGTAAGCCAAAACCATGTCAGTCTTTGGTTTGGACTGACTCCCTAGAACTTTCAGCCTAAAAAGGGCGTTGTTAGGAAAGATGCCAAGAGGTAGGTAGAATGCAGAAACTGCATTCTTTAGTAGTGTAATGTGATTTTCCAGTCATAACTGAATCCTTTATGAGACTGACTTCAGAAGTTTTACTCTAGCCAAAGTTTTACAATGCATGTGTCTGGTGTGGGTCCTGTTCTCACTACATGGGCCCTATGGAATAGCAGTTGGGGAAAAGTTACGGAGTTGGGCTCTGGAGGTAACAACCAAGATTGTATTGGAGGTGCAGGGTGGCAGAAATGAGGTGACTTTCAGAAAAGCTTTCAAGTGAACAAGTGACAAACAGGAGTGGATAGCAGGCTTCTAGAGGTGTCTTTCATTTGTTTATGTTCGTGACTTCATAATTTTTCAATGAGAAAAGTCATATATATGATAAAGATGTATAGGAAATCAAGGGAGGGGAAGGTTCAGTGACTTGCGCGTCATAAACAAGATCTGCTCCCCCACTACCTGATGTCTTTTTTACTGCCCTGCTCTGTCTTTGGGATGGGTACTGGGAGCTGCATTAGGGTTTTGCAATGAGAACTGAGCATGTGAGGACAGTGGGGGCTTTAGATTGAAACTGAGTAGTGCACTCTTGGAACAGTGAATGAATTATTGAGAATTGTAATAGTTTCTCTTCTGTGTAATTTACTGTTTAAAAAAAAACAGGTGTCATACAGTAGTGGATTTTGCAAGTGATGTGTCTTCTTCCAAGCTGTAATAGGGATATTTTCAAGGTTGAGTATAGTGCAGTTGTGTACTGAGCCAAGTACAGTTTTCCAGATGAAAATGTTTAGTAGTATGTGTGTATATTTGTATTTATTTTTATATATTTATATTTATGGCTGTGTTTTAAGAGTACTAGTTAGTAGGCTTTATTTATTAATTATGTGATTGTATTTTCGTTTTTCGATAGGTCTGGGACAAAAGTGAAAATGGGGATTGGCATTGCACAGCCAGCTGGAAGGTTTGTATTTATAAAATTTACACAGACATAACCATAATTTCTCTTGTTTTTGAGGAAAAATGCTTCATTTCTGCTGACTTGAGTACTTCCAGTGTGTTGTAGATTTTCTGTGTGTGTTATGTAAAATACCTTTTCTCTGCTTTTATAAAACATGTCTAGTGCCTCTCATATAAAGCAGAGGCTAACATGCAGTCTGCTGTTAGTACTCAGTTGTGTTGGCAGACTTTGGTATTCAGTAAACATAGCAGTAACTGGTGTTTAGGGTGTTGGAAAATAGTAACTTCATTTTTAGTTGAATATTTCCTTTTTACATATAGTAAGACTTACAAAACAAAAAGGAAGGGGTCTGGCTATTGAATGTTACATTTGACCTCTGTTTTTTTTTTTCTCCAAGACCTTTCTGAGAACTGGGTCATATAGTAACTCTGCTTCATCAGAGATAATTAGTGTATTCAGCTTCTGAATTTTCCTTAAACTTGTATTTAATAGGACCACAATGTAACTGGAAATGCAAGTGAAGCTTTTAAATTCTTCTTCTCTAAGAAAAGAAGATTCACTAGGTGTGAAAGAGGAGCTTCGTATTAAAAATAAGATAAGCAATGCTCTGCATATGCTTTTGAAAAATACAGAAGTGAGCATGGTAATGGCTGAAATTGATTGAAAACAAAGCTGTAGTTTTTGCATCAAGGCATAATCTTAGTTTGGAACTTAAAGTAGTAATAAATAATGCCTTGAAACACACTTGTAATAATTACCTTTTAAACACTAACTAAAGCAACAAAGCTTTGCAATGCTGGTTGAAATAAAGCTGTTGTGTAACTTGGTATAAAAGAAGAGAGGTTTCAAAGGAACAGCCTTACTACTTCCTAGAATTCCCTTTGCAGAAAGTCAGGAAAATATATGGTCTCCTGGACTAATGAAATAAATATGCTTCTCTACAGTGTTTTGGTGTTCTCTTGCAGACACACAGTGGATCCGTGTGGCGTGTGACATGGGCCCATCCTGAATTTGGGCAGGTCTTGGCTTCCTGCTCTTTTGATAGAACAGCAGCTGTATGGGAAGAAATAGTGGGAGAGTCAAATGATAAACTTCGAGGCCAGAGTCACTGGGTGAGACTTGATTTTTTTTCTGTTAATATAAAGTGTTCCTGATTTTGCCTATGTTTTGTTAGTTTGTGGCAATATTCCAACATAAATTAAGTATTTTTAAAACATCTGGGGAAAACTGCTAAATGGCAACATTCAGGCCAATTGGTGACACTGTTGTTAGTGTTTCATAGTAAGACGTTCCCTGGCAAAAAACTTGCAGATGTGAATTCCCATGTACAGTAAAATTAAAGTTCTGGGGGTTGTCTTTGACAAAAACTCAGTCAAAACTGTCTCATGCTGGTCTTTTTCACCTTTCAAACAACAGATCAAGTTTGGGGGGAAATAGTTTGCTTGGTAGTAGATTTTCAGGGTAGCATTTCATCAGAGGAATTCTAGATCTAAAGAGATTATTTTCCAGCTATGCTTTATGTGTAATCTCATATAACTCAGTATAGTATTCCCATTTCTGATGTTTTATTTTGTTTTAGGTTGCTAAGGTATTTTTAGTTTTCTACTTTCTACCAAAGGTTTCAAATATTAGAATACATATTGTGGGGAGTTGGGTCGTCAAGACCATTGGCACCCAGTGGGGTATGAAAACTCACTTCCATGTGCAGTGGTGATCCGTGGTTTTCAGCTCAAACCAAGACTTTCTTCGCAGGAGAGGAGACAACTTGAAAAGCAACTGTTTACAATTTTGGTCCTCTTTAGCTAATTGTCCTATCAAATGCCTGCTGCATTTGCCCATTCCCTTATCAGAAACACTTGTGTTGGTGCTTCTGTGAGAAAATGCTTCATTTGTTTGAAGTAAATTTCAACAGCACTGAAATTAGAAGGCGGTGTCCCTAGACGTGGCAGGAAATATTGTCACCAGTATGAATGAAGAGGACAGTTGCAAACTGCCTCTGGCCAGTACTTTTGTATTTTGTGGTTATGTTATATGGTGGTGGTTTTTTTCTTTTCCTGAAAAGCATATTCTAAACAACTCTTTTTCATATCAGAACTTTGATACCTCTGTGAGGTATCTTTTGATTCTTGAAGTTGCATCCTTGCAGTGATCTAATCGATCTGTCATTTCTCCATTTTGCTGGTGTACAATTACTAATTTTTTTTTGATGGAAGATGTAAGCTATCCTATTGAAGTGGTGTTGTCAGAGTTTGATAGCCTTCTTTAGGGAATTAATTTTTTGATGGAAATGTCTAGCATTTCCCTGAAGAATCTCTGCCTTTCCTTGCAGGTCAAGAGGACCACTCTGGTGGATAGTCGGACATCGGTTACAGATGTGAAGTTTGCTCCCAAGCACATGGGTCTTATGTTAGCAACCTGTTCAGCAGATGGAGTTGTAAGGATTTACGAAGCTCCAGATGTGATGAATCTCAGTCAGTGGTCACTGCAGCATGAAATCTCATGTAAGCTAAGCTGCAGTTGTATTTCTTGGAATCCTTCAAGGTATGTTATTAAAACTGTAGGTTTGGCTTTTTGACTGTTTAGGCAGAGGAGTGAGTTCTGAAATTTTGGGGAATAAATCTGATGGAGAAGATTGAGTGTATATTTGTGTACACGTGAAAGAAAGGTGCTAAAATTTCTTTTAATAAAGCAAGTCTGGCAGAGCCAGGGAAGTGTTACAAAAAGTCCTATGCTCTGTGAGGAAATATTCCCAGCTTGATTATTTTTAGCAAGTAACAAGGTAAAGCGTTACAGAGTGCTCTTTATTTACCCCATGAAACTTAATTGGGATTTTGATAAAGTGTTTGTAAAGGGATAATTCTTGTCTTTTCCTTCTTTCCTTAAGAAAGGTGTTGCAGTAGGTAATAATTTTGGCAGCTCTAAGAAGGACATGCACCCTTGCCAGTGCAGCAAAGTAAAAGGAACCACAAGGGTCTTGCTACCACAAATGTGAAGCCCAAGAGTTGTTTTTTAGGTTCTGTCCTCAGGGACTCAATGATATACCTAACTTTCTTGAACAGTATGGAATCAGAGAGTTGTCCTGTTGGGTAGTCATTATCCAAAAGAACACATGTGTGCAGAGGTTCTCCTTTGCTTTCCATCTCATGTCCTCCACCAGCAATACCAGGAAGGAAAAAGCCATTCAAGAACTGTTTTGGATTCTGTTCATCCAGAAGCACTTAATGGCTTTCCCTGTAGACATAGTGTCTTGCTGATCCAGTTATTCTTTTATTCATTAGTGGTAGTCTGTGCTGAAGGTTCACAGGATAGGCTTTCATGTTAATGCATAGGATAGGGTTAAAACTTGATTTAAAAACTAGAGTTAGTCTACATTTAGCTTGTGTAATCTATGTTCCAAAATCTGAATGAAATGCCACTAAATCAGTCATTAAAAGGACTGCAAAAAATGCAGACTCTGCCATGAAACTTGTGGCACATAATCAATCCTACTCTGGGAACATCATCTAGAACTGCTAAATAATGTCTTCTAATGATTTCACCATAGTGAGTGTATAAAGTGGGCTTTCAGAAAATCAGAGTGGAGATTTTGGTTACTGGGATGTTTTCCCATGTGTTATTTTTTTTGTTTGCTATTGTTTTGTTTTCTTTATAGATAATGTGTTTGAAATTTAAAAAAATGGCTTGGTGTACTTTTTGTGGAATCATTTGTAAGTTTAACAGTATTTATTTTCACCTTTTAGCTCTCGAGCACATTCTCCAATGATAGCTGTGGGAAGTGATGATAACAGTCCAAATGTATTGGCTAAGGTTCAAATTTATGAATATAACGAAAATACCAGGTATGCTAAATGACAATGTATAACATTTTTGGGATCATAAAGCAGTTTATAATATATATGCTGTCACTTGATATGAAGTAAATAATAATACCCTAGTTTAATCTATGAGCCATTGGATGGGAAAAGAGGGAGACCTCAGAACAGTAATTGATGTTAACAGACATTATTGATTATTTTATTCCATGTCAGTGCAGAAATGCAAGTGTTCTTATCAGCATTTTAAAGGGACATTTGTTGTTTCTCTGTACTAATTTATATGCTTAATTTTGCACAAGGAATTAACAGAGTAAAGTTGAATGTTGAATTATGTTGCACTAGCCACTCTTTTGTTCAAAGCCACCTTAAAATGATTTTAAAGGCATGATTGTAATGACAGAAAGTCCTGTGAATTGCTAGCATTTTGTGAAAGTTCAGTTTCTACAGTCAAGATTTTGCAGAACCAGAAAAGGCCAGGAAATGTGTGCACCACCACTTCCAATTAAATGATAACAGAGAAATTGTTTTTGATTCAGAGTGATTGATGCGTGAAAGGAGACAGGGTGTTTTGTGGATTTATGACTGTCTTCAGACAATGTTCTCCATTCATTAACAATGAAGACAAGTTGCTGTAACTTACCTGGTGGTGAAAAACAAAGGGAATAGATGTTTATCATGTAGTAGAGGAGGCAGGTATCAGTCTGCTTACAAGCACAGAAATTGTAGTAAGTTGCTGAGATGCAAATTCCCTTCAGATTTGTGAATGGAATTTTTTATTTCTCTTTTCCAACTGTGTAAAAAATGTTCTTTATACTGAAATCCTTGTTTTGTTGTATGATTTAGCATACTGTTGTTAGAGGTTACTGTATCTGATCTATTCAATTTCTGAAGAAATCATTATTTAAAATTAAATTGATGTTAAAATACTTTTATTTTTGCAAGTCTCATTGTGTATACTAAACTCTTTTTTCCTGTTCCACTGTGTCTGGTTATTTAAACCAGACTGCATAACTGGCAGTTTTGATGGCATAAAAGATTAATTTCTTATGCTGTACAGGAAATACGCAAAAGCTGAAGCTTTGATGACAGTCACAGATCCTGTACACGATATTGCATTTGCTCCAAATCTGGGAAGATCTTTCCACATCTTGGCTGTAGCAACCAAAGATGTACGAATTTTCACACTAAAACCTCTAAGGTAAGCTTAAGAGGAAGATGGTTTGCTACAGTGTGATACATATTATAGTCCTACTTTAGTAGTGTGTGGAAAACAGAAGTAGTGACTTAATGTATGCACGATTGTTTTTTAGCAGTGTGATTTTTAAGATGATAAGATTGTGAGCAAGTCTATAATTTTGTCTAAATATCTCTTAGTACTGCTAATCTAGTAACAGTTGTTATATCAACTGCTTGGAAGATGTAGTTGTCTCCTTTTGTCATCATGTTCAAGCCCCGACTTTTGAGCAGCTCTGTGCAGAACTGTCACTTTTCTCTTAAACAGGAAAGAATTGACTTCGTCGGGAGGATTAACAAAATTCGAAATTCATATTGTGGCACAGTTTGATAATCACAACTCCCAGGTGTGGCGAGTGAGCTGGAATATTACAGGCACAGTGCTTGCCTCCTCTGGTGATGATGGATGTGTTAGGCTCTGGAAGGGTAAGGTCACCCATCTGAAATAAACTTACTTTGTAGTATGCTGAATATACTAGAGAAATTTTACTCAAAACAATTTTGGAGTGAAAGTTCATTTTAGATTTATGAATGGGAGATTTTTTTTATATATATTTCTATTTACATTTCAGAAAAAGAGAATAGCTTTCTGTACAGGAACACTTGCATGATTTAGGCTTCTGTGGATAGTTGTTGCTGTACCCTGAAATTGTTTCACTAGACTAAAGCTATATAAAGTTTTAATTTTAAAAAGTAACGTATGTACTGCATTACTGATTTTCCTGCTGCTAAACCCAGGCAAACTGGCTTTTTTCAGTTTACATTTTCAAAAGCAACAGCAAAAATATAAAACCAAAAAGACCCACTGGCAGTTTACTTATTCATTCTTACTTGTTTCTCGATATTTTAATCGTGGAAACTGTGTTTTAAATCGTGGATTGGCAGAGACTAACAGACAGCTGAAGGGCCAGATCCTCAGCTATTTGGAGTTTATATGTTGGTATTGAAGTTTAATTCTGATTCACACCAGGTGTGTGGCATTTGAAACATATTTGTAGGGAAAGCAGAGCTTCAGAAGAGAAACTAACAGTTTTTGTGTATCTATTTGCAGCTAATTACATGGACAACTGGAAGTGTACTGGTATTCTGAAAGGTAATGGGAGTCCGGTGAATGGTAGTTCTCAGCAGGGAATTTTTAATGCCTCTCTAGGTTCAGCCAATACAAGTCTACAGAATTCACTAAATGGATCGTCGGCCAGCAGGTAGGTTAATTAGTAGGGAGACTGAATTTCAATAAAGTCTCCTCTCTGTATCTTCTTAATTTCACTTTGCTTTCATGTTTCTTTACATTTTTTTGGAATTGCAATACTTCTACAAGCTCTTCTGATTTTGCTCTGTGGTGTTGTCTGTTGTGCAAGTGTTAAGGAGAAAATGAACAAAACTGTTAAGCCATACTGAATCAGTCTGTATAAATAAGCAATGTAAACAAGTATTTTCACTTTGAGTCTTTCATATTATTAAAAACATTTCTGAAATAGTTTCAAAAAAGGAGAAGGTTCATCATACTCCTGTGTAACTGCCCTTTTGTTTTAGATGTTTAACAGAAGCAAAAATACCAGCAACAAACTTTTTTCACTGGGATAATGTAGCAGAAGGGAAGGAGGAGAAGCTCCTTCATAATGTATGGTTTTAACAATCAAATGCTAGTGTATAGTTTACTTGGATTTTGCAGGTGTAGCATCAATTTTGTGGTTTTTTTAATCTTCCTTATATGGCATTTGTATTGCAGATAATTTGATTTAATCTCTGTTAGGTTTTTATTCTGTAATAATTGCTGTTTAGTATGTAAATTTAACTGCTTCTTCTGAAAAAAAAAAAAATCGATTTGTACACCCCAAAATCTAGAAATACACTGAGCCCCTCACCTGCATGGTAGAATGTATATAGTCAGCCTTATAGGATTGTGGGTCTCATGTAAGGATTGAGATGTGGCCAAATTCTATAGCAGCAGTTTCCAAGTTTTATGGTCGCCTTTATTTTTTCCAAATGCCTTGGGATAGCTCCCATTTCCATCCATGTGCAGCTACTCATGTTTCATGTGGCTTTTTTTCAGTTTGAAATAGTTATCAGTAAAGTTTGCTTTTGGAGAGTAGTACCTTCCATCCCCTTCCCTTTCTGTCATGAATGGCAGTTTTGGCTTCCAGATCCCCAGCCATGTTGAACAGAGGAGGGCTTTCACATTTTCCTGACAAGATAAATGGGAGAGCAAGAGGTGGTGATGGGCCCAGTGGCCACAAGAAAAAGTGCCAGAATGATACTGGGTCATCTGCTTCCATGTTTTACTTACAGTGTAACAAAAAAATGCTGAAAGGCAGCCCTGTCTTGGTATATCCAGAGCTGTGTAATGCTGTTTGCTTGGGCTCCTATGGGGAATTACAGGCTATTTTATATTCCTTTAGCACAGGGTGTGGTTTCACAACTCCTTATCTAAGACTGTGCTGCCAGCAAGACTACCCTGCCCTACCCCACCCCACCCCATTGGTGGCTCTTCTCCTCTCCCTGAAGTTGGTAGTAAGCCATTGTGCTACTGAAACTTCTAGCATTACTTGAGACTCCTTCCATTGCTCTGCATTTTGGAAGGTTTTTTGTTTTGTTTTTTTATTATTCTTGACTCCAATTTGTAACAAAACGTTAATTCCAAAAATAAGGCAGTGGCTGTCGAATTCCCAAACGTATGGTGTGTTATTTTAGGATTGAGCCTTACTATAAAAACAATACACACTTAACTATGTGTTTTCTTTTGGAATCACTTTGGCTTGAGTTGCATAGGCACAATTGTTAACTTTCGTGTTAAGACATTGATAAAGACTTATGTATTGACATTTCACTAAATAGGTATTCCACAGATAATTTATTTTGTCTGTGACTGCACATGCTATGTTTCAGTGTCTATACATTTAAACACTAGAAACAGCTAAAGCATAGGGAAATCTAAAAAATACTGTAAATCCATGATCACCAGACTGAATTTGTACTCAGAATAAATTTCAGAAGAGGTGATGTAGCTTGTTGCAACATAAATAGTAGGGCTATATTGTTATATTGATGTAATTGTGTGTTTAGATTTATGATACAATTTCCATTCTCCGTTTGTATTATGTCCTTTTTAACAGAAAGCAGAGCTGATACCAAGCTAACTGGAGTAACTTTGGTGTTTGCTGCTTGTTGCATGCACACAGGAATGGAAAACGAGCTCCTTTTTCCCCTCCCCAACGCCGTTTGACCTCTCCCAAGACACCAGCAGCCTGCTAACTACTAAAAAACACATTGTGTACATTTTTTTGTACTAGCCTGCACAGTTTGATACTGTTGGAACTCCTTAGAGAAAAAATATTTGGAGAGGCTTCTTGTTTGGAAAAAACCCCATAAACAACCCACCCAAACCCCCAAACTTCCATCAGAACGTATTTTTTGAAAGCTTGTCAATTAAATACTAATTCATTATTAAAAATGAGAATTTTTGTCCTTGATTGGGATGGGAGGAGGGAAGTGACCATTATAACAACTTCCATTAAAATTGTTTTGAGAACCAATTTGTTT
The DNA here is from genome assembly GCA_013390005.1 of Calyptomena viridis. NCBI lineage: Eukaryota > Metazoa > Chordata > Aves > Passeriformes > Eurylaimidae > Calyptomena > Calyptomena viridis. Next base: position 220,429 of record WEIV01018178.1, read on the forward strand.
TGCATTTCATAATATTCAGTGTTTGCTTAAGATTCCTAAACTTTACAAGGTTGTATCTGCTTTGTAATATATCAAACTGTTAGTTTTAAAGGAATAGGAAAACTGTTTTGACAATTGTACAGATGGTAGCTATTAGTAGTTTGAATATTGCTTCATTTATATACCTTAGTATGACTTCAAATAAATGTTTTGTAAGTGCTGTCATACTTTCTTCATCCTAAGAGAAGTACTTTTTCTGATATGTATTTGTATATTCCTATGGTAATAATTCCCATGGAATACCTAAAATTCTCAAAACATAGTATCCTTAAAAAATGCAAACACTCTAGCCATACAAAGATAGAAACCAAAATACAGCTTGTTGTGAATTGTTCCATAATTTCATTAATTTCTGTAAGTCCACAGAATTGTAAACAAGAGAGAAAACATCTGTAGGTATCTAATATAGTTATATTACAATGCACAAGTATTACGGGTAAGTTCTAATAAAAATAGTAGCAAAATGACATGAAGTGGTGTAATTCTAAATCTTGTGTTTACCAGGAATCTTAAATTTACTCTGAGGATTTTGCAGTAATATGTAAATACATACAAAGGCTGTGTTTCATTGAAAATAGTTATTCTCTGTAAATGTATATTATTAATGTAAAAACAGTGGTGTTTTTACGTCTATTCTAGAAATGCTGTGAAGTTAATCTGAATTAGACGCATATGCAGAAAATGTACTTTGATAACATTTAATGTATATTTTGTGTCACAAATGAAGCATTGCTGAAAGCTGTTAAGAAATCACAAAAATCCTGGGAGAATGAATGCCTGTTAATAGTTGTACTACACCATCCTTTTGATTTCCAAAGCAATCTGTTCTTTTGTAAAAATGTATACTAGGATTTATGACTATGGTATTCTTTTTTATGAATTTCAGTGGAAAAGGCTGTATTATTTTGCTTTGAAGAGCAGTTTCCAGATTTGTCTTGTTTTGAATTACAAGCCTTGATTTCTGCTATTATGTTCTATTGGTTTTGGCATGGATATACTAAAGCCTTTTTTTTTTTTCCAGCATGTCTTTTCTCCCCTTTGGTTCTCCTTGTATTTACTACCTTTCTCTTTTTTTCTTGTTTTGTTTTTTGTTTTGGTTTGGTTTTTTGTTTTGGTGTTTTGTTCCTTTCTTAATTGTTTCAGGTATTTCTTTCCCCCTCTGGATTCCCCACGGGCTGGATCGAGATGGTCCAGTCACGCCCAGCTCCTTCCTCCTCCTCCTCTGATAGAGCAATCTTGCGATGCTGACGCTGCCAACCTCCAGTATCCTCACCCTCGCAGACGATGTGTATCTCGGCCTCTTAATCTATTACCTGAGAATGAAGGGGTTTAACATGGTACTTTAAATAAACTCTGAAGGGCCTTATTCTGGTGTTTGTGAATGCTTCTCTTTCTGGCTGCCTTTGTATTCCTTCTCTTGTACAGAAGATTTTAAAAAATTTGGGAACTTACGCATGTTTTGCAGAAAAAAGGACATTTAGAACCTGTTACTTGTATATCAAAGAAACATTTTAATTTGTACCCTTTGAACTCTGGTAACACAAACAAACAGTATTGGCCCCAAGCTATTTATGGAGTATCTGACTTCCATGTGCCTGTCCTGGTTTTTTGGTGTTTTTTCATTTTGTTTTCTTTTGTTTTGTTTTTTCTTTTTGAAATCAGTTTAGTATGATTTTTAATTTTTTCTTTTTGTATACTGTGCTGACATGTGAAACACATTCTCATTAAATTAAACATGCCTTCAAGAAATTGTTGAATAAAAGTTGATATTGGATCACCTCATAAAAGAAACAAAACCATTCCTGTGTATACTGCATCTAAATAATTTGGCACGTTTGGTTTTACTTAAGAATTCTCCATCTTCCTGTATAAATATTTAAATTTTATAATTGTGGTTGACTAATAAACTTGTTCTGAAAGGTCTGTATTTGTAGTTTTTATTTTTTAATAGGTTTCTGATGGAGGTTTTTTGATTCAGGTGTCCATTCTGGCTCTGCCTTCGTGCTGTGATGTGCCATTCCACATGTGCAGCTGCACGTTACATGTCTCTCCCATGGGGGTGCTTCGGCTTTTCTCATGGATGTGCTGAAGGTCTGTGGAGATTTGCTAGAGCTGTTGAGTTTCACATTATCTCATAATTCATTTCCAGTGATTGAATTAATCACAGGACATTTTGAAGAAAGAGCGCTGACCTAAAACGTGTCTTTTTTGGACGTGTCAGCACAAGAACATCGTTCCTGTCGCTGTGTGTTGACGTTGACTCAGACTTTGGTGCAAGATGGGTGGGAGGATAACACTGGACAATGAGTAGATGGTATTGCTAGGGAGTACCATTACTGTCCAGGATGTCATTGCCGAGGTGGGTTGGCAGATCTCAGGGAGAGGAAGGAAAAAGGAAGCTTCTGTGCAATAGAAATCCAAAGTATAACAGTATATTTCAATGTGCTTCAAAATGAGCTTATGCTACTTCTTGGACTAGACCACTAGTATAAGGCAATGGGGAAGGCATCCTGCATCCTTCTAAAGTGACAGCAAGTTCTGTGAGTTTTACTTGTATTCTGAGAACTTTATTTGCTCAGATCCATCACATTTGTTTCTGTATTTCTCTGAGGAATCGAGTTTTAATTTACTGAAAACCCACAAGGTACAATGATGTTAAGGAGTGCTTGCTGACCCTGCATGGAGGGAGGCTGCTGCTACTTTCCAGACAGCAGCAACAGAACTGTGGAAGAAAAAAGTTTTATACATTTTACTAGAAAAAGTTAATGTTTATAAAACCATGTCATACTTTGTATGGTAAAGAACAGAAATGTCACACGATTAAAAAAGTTTAAAACCGGGGGGTGGGAAGTAACTATTCCTCTGTGGGAGAATTAATAATGTAAAAAAAAGTTACCAAAACTATTATACTAGGATTCATTCCTAAACCAGAACAAACAATTTCTGGGTATGCAAGCAGCAGATTATACTTTTGAAAGTTTAAGTCACTTGCAGAATTTCTGTCTTAACCCCTTAAAAGGTCACAGAATAACCAGTTCTAATAAATGCCAATTTTTGCAGCTTCTAGTGCATTTGTTCGTATTCTATTCAGCATGGTCACATTATATTCCTCTGTGATCAACATACATTATTATTAGATACCCTAATTATAGTCACACTTCTTAGTAATGGAAACATGCTGTTACACTTTTAATTCAAACAAGTCAGGTTAGAACACACTGGCCAAGTCCTTTGACCTCAGCAAATGAACGGGCTGCTTTTGTGGCTGATGCCTGCCTTTCTCCCTGCCTGCCCTTTTGTGTTGACCTCTCTCCAAAATAGGACCCTTCAATCCATATCCTTGACTGTCCACCTCCTCTTTCTCAAACTCATGCTTCCCTTTTTATTCGTCTTGCTCCCTTGGCTCAAGACTCTGAACTGTACTTCTGTCCAGGATCTGAGCCCTTGGACATAAGCAGCAGAACCCCTAAGGAAGATTATAGAAGGGTTTAGGAAGGGATGATTACAGCAGGTATTCAGAATAATTTAAGCTATTTATCCAGCACTTTCAAAGATGCTGTCCCAGCTTTGTGGTGTTTTTTTTGTGTGGTGGTTTTGTTTCAAACATATTTGAACACAGTATGAACTTCTGATGACATTGAATGCGTGGATTTTCACTCCCATTGTAGATTTCTGCACTCTCATACCAGGAATACAACTGTAGAAATGCATTGTAAAAATGTCCTGGATAACACTGAATTTGGAGAACTGTTGAAGATATCACGTGTGTGTGCACACACACCTCCTCCCACCTACTGTCTTCTCATCCTCTACTTAAGAAAATAACCGTGGCATGTACACTTAAAGAGAGAAAAAACTTTACACTGAGCGTGGCAGAGCACTGGGAACAGGCTGCCCAGGGATGTCGTGGAGTGTCCATCTCTGGCGACACTCAAAACATAGCCAGAGGCGTTCCTGTGCCAGCTGCTCGAGGTGACCCTGCCTTGGCAGGGAGGTTGGACCAGAAGATCTCCAGAGGTCCCTTCAAACCCTAACAATGCTGTGATTCTGTTGGTCAGACTCAGATCTGAGTGACTCATCTGGCAAAAAAGGCACAACAAACAAAGCCAGGGATATAAACAACATCTGGCATATAAATAAAGACATACAAATTAATCCGACGGAGGGTTTTCCATTTTTAGGCGGCTGTGCCCTAACCGGGACAGCGGGGCCGGGTGGGCTGGTCTTACTCGGGCGGGATGCTCAGCGGCTCTTTCCCCGGAAGCACCCCAGCTCCTCGCCGATACCGGCACCCAAACCTCGCCAGCCTGAAGCAAATACCTGAAACAAAACAAAGCCATGTCATCATCCCCTTCCCAAGACCCCGCGGCTAGCGCATGGATACCCGCCCCCGCGCCCGCTCTCCCGGCAAACATCCCGCCCTTCCCGCTTCCCGCCTAACGGATGTCGGGGCACGGCCGGGGGGCGGGGCCGGGCGCCCCTCGCCCAATCAGCATCCCCGCCGCCTCTCCCCAAACTTCTCCCTTCCCGCCGCGGCCAATCGCCGNCCGGGCCAAGCGGCGGCCGGGAGTGACACACGGGGGTCGTGTCGCCTCAGGTGCTCGCGGCCGGGGAGGAAGGCAGGCTCTGGCCGCCTCGGTCTGGGCGGCTTTACAGCCTAAATATAGTCTGGCACGTCTCGCAGCGCCGGCTCGCTGGCACTCGCAGGAGCGCTGCTCCTTTTAGGCACCCCAAGAAGGCTGTAAAACCAAGGGGAGAGGACTGGAAATTATTATTAAATGTGCTTGTGGGTGAAGCGGATGGAATACTGGCTGTGATGCGGCGAGTAAAACACGTTGCCTTGTGTGGCTGTGCTGGTCCCGCTGCAGATGCTGCCGGACCGGCGCTGATGGTGTTGCCAGGCCGAGTGCAGTTCTAAGCAGCGTGTGCAGGATGACGGAAGACTTCAGGAATATTGCTGACGAGACGTTCCCGAGCTTCTTGGGCTATTCCTTGAACAGCAGCGCGAGTGCCGTCTTTGAGAATAATGCCACTGTCTCCTCAAACCCGCCGGGGTTACCTGTCGCGGCCTCCACTGTTGCCAGGAGCCAAATGGGCTGTGACAACAGGTGAGACTGCCTGTAAATGCCACTCAGTAGCACAGAAATCATTTGAACCATTTGAGATTTTTAACTTTGTAAAGAAAAAATTCTTTTCACAGATTCCTCGGTAGATGATAAAACTATTTACNTGGGGGGGAGGGAAGGCGGGGTCGGGAAAGTTTGGGGGGTGCGCACGCGCCCCTCTCCGTGTCGGGGCCGGTCCCGCGGTCGTTCCCGTCCNATAGTCTGGCACGTCTCGCAGCGCCGGCTCGCTGGCACTCGCAGGAGCGCTGCTCCTTTTAGGCACCCCAAGAAGGCTGTAAAACCCAGGGGAGAGGACTGGAAATTATTATTAAATGTGCTTGTGGGTGAAGCGGATGGAATACTGGCTGTGATGCGGCGAGTAAAACACGTTGCCTTGTGTGGCTGTGCTGGTCCCGCTGCAGATGCTGCCGGACCGGCGCTGATGGTGTTGCCAGGCCGAGTGCAGTTCTAAGCAGCGTGTGCAGGATGACGGAAGACTTCAGGAATATTGCTGACGAGACGTTCCCGAGCTTCTTGGGCTATTCCTTGAACAGCAGCGCGAGTGCCGTCTTTGAGAATAATGCCACTGTCTCCTCAAACCCGCCGGGGTTACCTGTCGCGGCCTCCACTGTTGCCAGGAGCCAAATGGGCTGTGACAACAGGTGAGACTGCCTGTAAATGCCACTCAGTAGCACAGAAATCATTTGAACCATTTGAGATTTTTAACTTTGTAAAGAAAAAATTCTTTTCACAGATTCCTCGGTAGATGATAAAACTATTTACTAATCAGCAGCTCAGTAATTGACAAACAGGTTTGTTTGTATTACCAGTGAAAAATCAGCATTAAATTTGTGACTAATAAAATACTTAACTTTTATTGAAATTACCCTTTAAAAGAGTAATTTAATTTTTGGACAGATAACCCTGAAGTTTCATTTAACTCTTCAGCGTAGTATATACAAGTTTAAAGTCACGTAGAGAGTAATATATTGTGTTACGTGTGTGTTGTCTTGACTCTGTCAAGTGTTCATTGAACTTAACTAAATCTGGCTCATTTTAGAAAGGGTGGTGTAAGAACTAGAGTTATGGATAAGAATTAAAATTTAATACAATTTATAATGTTTTGCTGAGCAAGGAGTAGAGCAAAAAGTAGCCATTATAAGCCTTTCCTCACTAAGCTCCTGTCCTGTGACTCAACAAGAAGTAAAATCAGACTCTAATATCCTGTCTTTCCTCAAGTAGTGATGTCCTTTTGGAAGGCACAGTCATTAAAAATTATAACATGATATTTCTCTAAAGAACTGCAGAAGGCTGGAGAGGATCATTCTGGGTACATATGTGTACCTGTAAATACAGATTAGCTAGAAAATGCCAAAATATTAATATAATTGTACTTACAGGAGATAAGCAGCCATCAATATGGTTTTTTTTTTCTCGATGCTTTGTAAAACAGGAGTGATGCATATTAAAATTATTCTGATGTGTGTTTTATCTCGCCACATTTACAGATTTTCTGGTAACTGTGCATCCTATTTAGAAGGGAAGCATTCATCTCCATCAGGATCTTCTCACAGTAGTCAGTCAGGTCCTGAGCCAATGGAGAGATTTTCCCTCCACTTTCATGATGACATGTAAGTAGATAGTTAAAATCTAATTTTGTCCTAAAATGCAGATACCAGTGTATGGCATGTAGATTTATATGTACTGTAAGCTAATTGTGGACTACTTCAGAATGGAATTGCCCACCTCAGTGGCAGCTTTTGTTACTGGCCTTTTGATACCTGTAACTGGAGTGCTCAGCTGTGCATTAGCCTGTTAGCTTGCAGTGTTTGGCCCCCTGGGCAGCTTTTCCTACATGACGACTTCATGTTTTCTGAAAAGGGATAGTGCCAGGCCATGTGGAAGCATCCTGTGCAGTGCTTTCAGTTAGCCTGAGCAGTGTTGTGCTGTTTGATTGACTAATCGGGCTTTGTGTATGTGACAGGAATGAATCTTTAGAACTGATTTTTTTTTCTCTAAGTGTTGTGGTTTGGTTTTGTTGTCACACTGTTAAAAATTTCCTAAACATGATTAATTAATTGACGTATTTGAATCTGGCCTGTATTTACCTAGTTTACTTCACATAATCTAGAATTAAGCTGATCTTTCTGGTTCATATCGTGTGTGAATAATATTTTGCCCTGATTTAAATCTCTTCTGAGCAAGTATCATACAGAAAGGAGCATCAATTTCTATTAAATTTACCTTCCTTGTAGCCTCAGTGATTGCTGTTTCTTAGGAAATAACTAGTGTTAGTGATACAATTGAAAGAGCATTACTAAGTGGTGGGAGTGTTGGAGGCTCTTGCATAGGTTATTCTGACCAAGGTCAGATTTGTTCCTGTTGTTGTGATAGAAACTGCAATGTGTTTGCTTCTTGCTGATGCAAGTGCCCTCTAGGGAGTATATCCCTATGAAAACAAGGAATGTACTATCTGAGAGGAATTCAACATCTTGATTGTACTCAATTAAAAAAAACCAAACCCACACAACATGAAATAGTTGCATTTTAGACTTTCAAACGTTAGTTTAATTTATTTATCTATCTATCTAAAATACTGAAGCAGAAGTATGGTTCATTTCACTCAATGTGAAAATTTTAACATCTGGAACAATTAGCTTATCTGCCTGCGTGGAAGTTCTGTAAAACCAGACGTGAATAATGACTTTACTGCAGAATTACAGAAGCTGTTTTTTAACCACATGCAATTTCAGTAAGTCATTTTCTTTATGATTTAGTCCCTAATTTAATATTGCAAAAGCTTGCTGATACTGTGGACTTGGGAAAACCTTGTCTAGGATTTGACTTGTTCTCAAATGCATCATGGAACTCACACAGAGTAGATCTTTTTCTCCTGGTACTTTTCCTTCTTTTTACAGAAATAAAAAGAGAACAAACAGGTAGAGAGGCACATGTTGCATGAAATTTCACTATTTGTGTCCCATTTAGGTTCTGAAATTGAAGTAATTGTAATCTTGATATTTATTCCTTTATTGTAAAGTGATAATCTGCTCTTGGAAACGGCTGACTGAGATGAAGCAATTGGAAAATTTATCAAATCTTTATATAGAGATGTTGTATACACGTGTTGGCCTATGTAGCTCACTCATTTTTCATTGAAATAATTCTCTTTCTAGGGAAGTTGCTACACAAGTGAAAGAGCCTCAGCCAGCTCGTGTTAGTTTGAAAGAATCCCACTCAAGATATGGAGAGCAAGATCAGAATGTCATTGAGCTTCCAAATCGCAGTCAAGGAACCTTACGTGAAGTCTTGACCCTTGAACGATTGGAAGGTATTAAATTTTGAGAAAAATTGTATAGTTATTATCACTGTAATTAGCTTTTTGTGCGACGGATGTCTTCTCTTGGCCCTCTCACTGGTTGATGGTGGAGTATAAATGGGTTCTGAAAAGTAATCTCTTGGATTCGAGCAAACTGAAAACAGAGAAAGCTTGTGGTTGACATTGTGTTCTTGAATTTTTCCCCAAAGTGCAAAGCAAGAAAGGAAGCTGGTGAAAATAATGTTTGCTATTGAGTACCATAACTAGAATGTGAGTAGTAATCTGACTTAATTCCAGGAACTTTGTGGAAGAAGTATATGTAACTTGTTTTCTACTCCTTTTAGTAGGTGTAAGGCTGTGAGATTGTAGTTTAACTGACGTCTCTTCCCTTGCTCTATTCCAACCTGTAATGTGTTTTTATCTGCAGCTGTAGAACTTGGACATACTCTTCTAGTGAGATGATGCATGAAAATGTATTTCTGAATACTTGCTGTGGAAACTGTAGTTTATTTGAAGTATGAATAGCGTAAGCAGAAGAATATTCTGTACCTTATTTTAAAAGTGTGTCTGTTGATATTAAACTTATTTGGGGTTTTTGCTAATGCCCATCCTGTGATTAAATTCTACTTATTCTTAAAATTCAGTAAGTACAGTTACTAAATACATACTTCTACTCATTACCTTTTTTAAATTTTATCTGAGTATTTGTGAAGGTTTTTTGTGAGGTGATTATTAATAGTTTTGACAGAGAACATGTTCAATTAGAAAGTGCTGTGATCTTTAATGTAAATGGACCCTTATAAAACACACTTCTAACAGGGAAGTGTTGACATCAGTCACTAACTACTGTACTCTTGAGGAAGTGGCAGTAACTATGGCAACAAAACCATGGTGCTTTGGAAAGCTGGGACTGCCCAGTGTTTCGACCTGATGGTGGCTGATCAGATTTAGTTACTTAGTTTGAACTTGATGTTTATTTAAGATTTAGTATCTTAGTCTGGAAATTGCCTTTTATTAATGTCTGTTACTTAAGAATTAGGAACTTCTTTTTTCTAAAATCCGGATGTGCACGTCTGAAATGTCCTCTGTCTTGTTTGGGCTTTGGGTGGGTATAACTGCTTAAAGTGATCCAAAAAATGAATTGGCCCAGTAGGTGAAATGTGTGAGTGGAACAGAATGCCTGTTCTTGCTTCTGCTTCTGCAACCTGTGACTCCTTACGTTTTTGCACTGCCTTGTAGAAAACCTTAAGGCAGTAATTGTCTTTCCTAATTTTTAGAGTTCTAGCCCTGATGAAGCCCTGCCTTTTTAATTACTCACAGACACTTTAGGTCATTGTTGTAAGAATGTATAAACTTTGGTGTTGTGGTGATGTGTCCGTTTCAGGGTTATTTTTATGGTGTAAGCCAAGACTTTCAAGGGCCTGAGGCTGCTGTCTCAGAGAACAGTTAGTGCTTAGGAGTATAACATGGAAATGTAATAAAATACTGATTACACTGTGTTCTTTTGTTTCAGATTTACCAACTGGAATATGTTCTCTTCCAGACATTAAGAATAACAAGGTAAAAGCTTTTCCAAATATAGTGAAATTAAAGGTTTTCTTGTATTAATCTTGTAATAGACTTCTGTGAGAGGAAGAAGGAGGGAACTAAACCGTGTTTATTGTCTTACATTGTGTATCCCTGAAGCTTATAACTGTGCTGGCATGCTGATTGTGTCATGCCTCACTTTGCCTCTATTTTGCAGGTGACTTAACACAATTATTACCATGGAAGCATGACTCCATTCAATCTTAGTTGTGAAAATTGTTGTTTGCTCCTGGTCTCAGTTGTCTTGTAGGTTGTTTATGTAAGGATCTTGCGTTTTATCCCAATTGTAGTTAAGCTTAGTGAAAAGCCTTTTGAGGAACTTTTTGGAATGCCTTTGGAAATTGAAGTACAAGACAAGATCAAGTAGATTTGACTTGTCCCTGTACTTGTTAATTACTTTGAGGAGTACTAGTTCAGATAACTTCTTTACCATCCTCAACATTAAAAACTACATCATTTGTAAGAATACAGTCTTCCTGCTGCCTTTGTATTTTTTGCTGTGTATGTCTTTACCCAGAGCTAGCATATAGCTGCAGGTATTGACAGGTAGGGCTGTGCTTCAGCTGTTTTTATCTACTGTGTTAGAGAAGCTGACAATTTTGGGCATAGAGATAAAAGGCAGACAGGAGTGGGAGATCTGGTCCTTGTAGATAATATGTGTCAGGCTGCAGACAAAGGCTGTCCAATATGTAATCCTTAATGTGTCAACTGGTATTTACTAAATTCATTTAGTTTTATTTCATTGGATTTTTGTAGGGCCCAGAGTGGTCAGTGAGTTACAGTTGAATGCTCACAGCCTGTCTTCTAAACCTTATAATTTAAGTTCCTTTCAAATTCTTTACCTTCTGAACTTTGATTTCTTGCTGTCTGTCAAAAGATGATTTGTTCATCACAAAGAATGTGAGACTAAATTCAAAGCAGGCATGACATTGTGCTGTTTTTAAAAAACAGCACAACAGGAAAGATAGAATATTTATGGTTAGCTAGAGTCAGTTGAAATACTACTTTATAAGTAATTTAGTGTGCTCATTTAGAGAAGTTTCCAACAAAGGGTGGATCTGGGTGTACCATTTCTGAAAGAAACACTCTTCTGGCAGCATAGGAAACTATTGAGAGTTGTCTTTGTACTTTTAAGTTAAAAAAGTAAGATTTCAGCTCATTGAGTGGGGGAGGGCAGTTTTTTGGAATGTGAGCTCCTTAATGCAATGATTCAGTACTTTGTTGTTGAGGTCTTTTAAGTTTGGTGTTGTTCAGATGCTTTTTCCCTCTTTCCTGTTTTGATCCCTGTGTTTTTTGCGTGCATCCATTCTAGAATGTAGCAGGCAAGCCCACTGAAACTAGAGTGTTTGCTGGGATAAGTAGGAACAAAAGTGGGGAGTTTCGAAACATTATTAACCTCATTAATTTTTTATTATTGATGGGTGCTTTTCACAGGTTGGTCCATATGAACCTTCTGAAAAGATGATACAAGGTGAAACCTCGTGTGATTATCTTAGCAACAGCCTTTCAAGTTTTTTGGAAAATGAGAAACTGACATCTCTTCCAAGCTCAGACGAAGATGCCACTGGTAGGTGGTAGGTGTTTCTATAGCCCTTGGTAGTTGAGTCTGTAGTTGTGACTCAATGTTATTGCATACTCGAGAAGAAAGATACTGTTTTCTGAAAGTATTTAATACTGGATTATGCTTGATCAAAAACTAGAATAGCAATGTTAAAGAAAACAGTATTCTTTGGAAAACTAACTATTTTAAAGTTGTGCATGTGAGTAGGTGGCTGTGAAATTTCTCAGAGAAGATCACAATTGGAATTTTGATCTAAAAAATTAAACAGTCCTCAGTTATCATGATTCAAAAATATAGGTAAAAATGTGGGCAATCATTTAATAAAGTGGTAACTCTAGTTACAGTTTCTGTTTAGATTAGTAGAGATAAAATTCTGTGGTGAAGAGCATGCACAAGCAGTTAGAATGAACTTTTGCTTGAGTTTCAATTCAGCTCTTTAGATGCTGCTTGTGCAGGGTGACACCCACGTTGGAAGTTGTGTTTACCTGCAGGCATAAAAGTGAGAGCTTGTTCTGTATTACTAAAGAAGAGTTTTGAAATTTCTGTGCCCTTCCAGAAAATACTGGAGGATAAACATGCTGTTCTTCATTACTGCAGTTGACTTTGCACATAACATGAAGAATGACAGGGCATGTCCTCAGATGCACTAAGAATGAGGAAGGCAGAGTGATACATAGGTTTACTGCTGTCCTGAGGTCAAGGGCTTCTGGATTTCTCCAGCGACATCTACAGATGTCATGACTATCTTTTGAAGTTGTGTTGTTCTTTCTTGTTGCATAACNTGGAATTATGTATTAAAATTTATTGAGTTGTTTTGATAATATGTCAAGTGATATAAAATGTCTGTTAAAAGTGAAAAGGATATTTTCTTCTGTTTCAGTAGATGGTGATATTGATGATGAGGAATTCTTTGATAGCCAACTAGAAGCCTATTTTGAGCAGCTGATAAAACCAGAAATGGCAAGAGGAGACGCCAACCTGCAGAAGCTCTCAGAATGCTGGAGAGCGCTGAAGCTTTCTGAAAAGAGCTTATTTCAAGTAGGTTTAAAGTTCAAAGTTTAGTGTGCTCTGTGCCTCTTTAATGTGTTAAATGAACTTTTAGTAGCTAAATTTGTTGTTGCTGTTATTAATTAGAGTAAATTTTAAGTGGATTTTTGTTTTATTTTTTATTTCTGTAACTATTAAGGCACTTCTGTCATACAACCAATTTATAAATGCTCTCTTGATCACTCCTTTATTTAATCTTGGATAGCAATGTCCAAGGTGTTACTAAGTATATAGCATCACAGACTTGTGTTTCCAGGAGAGTAAATGCGTGTCTTATTTAATTGGAAAGTGTGTGTAAGGTAAATGTAGGGCAGCAAGTGGCTGGCTTGTGGTTTGCCTTAGAGCAACAGTTAACTCCATTACAAACAGGTTGCCAGGGATTAAATGTCTGTCCATCTTCTCGGCTTTGCAACAATGGGTGAGATCCTGTCAGCCTCTTGCTTGACCAAAGTGGAAAAGTGTGATTGATTTTAAATAGCTAAATAAACTGTAGCTTCTGAAATTTCAGAAATTTCCTAACTGCCTTTAGAGTTTCCAGGCTGTGGGAAGTGATATGTTAACCCTGTACTAGTAGTCTGCATAGGCTGCCAGTTGCTGATTTATGGCTGTACATGAAGAAAGGGATAAGTGGTTTGAAAAGTGAGAATAACAGAGTTCTGCTCTCTGATCTCAGGTCTTCTCTGTCTGTGTAAGATCTTCTTGCTTCATTGCATTATAGGTAGGTAGTGGGGCTCTGAGTTGGATTTGAAGTCCTCATCCAACACTCAGTCATCCAGAAGGGAAAGAAGAGTAGCATGATGCCCATGTTAAAGAGAGTGAGAGGATGTAGTAGGAATAAGAAGGGATCCTCCCATCTTCTTGCTGTGTATGCCATTGGAGACAGATGCACGGATTGGCATAGGCAGGAACTTTTCCTTGGTGGTGGTGCTGACAGCTAGAGATGCCTATGGCAGTGGTACTTGAGTGAACAGTGATAATCTCTTTACTACTAGGGGATTTTTTAACATTGTAGAACGACCTATAGTGTTATTTTTTTTTCCTTTGATATATCTATTCTAGTGTAACTTAAATATTTATTTGTTTTGATTTAAAGGAGAACTTTCAGGATTCTGCTAGTTATGAGGCTGTAACAGGAGTAGACTGTAGAAGTGCTAGTGATGAAGATTCACAAAATGAAGGGATAACTGGATGCCCTGTGCAAAAAGAAAGGCCGGTACAGCAACTGGTATGAAATTTGCCATTTAAATTTCTATTAATCTTATAGAGTAAGACTGTAGTAGGAGATGGCAGTGTGTTTGGAGACTTGTTAGAGGTTGAACTAACAACTCAACCTTTGTTGGCAAAAAATTAACAATACCACTTTGGTTTTAGGTTTTTTTTTTTTCAAACATAGCTAACTTGGAACACTTTGTATCTAGAACTGTTGGTACANAGGAGATGTGCTGGATTCCTGCACTGCTGCTGAGTTGCAATTGGATTCACTGTATCTCCAGTGCATGGACAGTCATAAACCGAATGTCTCAGATGTCCTTTCAAAACAAGAAATCCAGTCCTCTGACTGTCAGACTGCTTCTGATGCAGAAGTACTACACACAGCAAGAGGATTATTGGGTCACGACACCACTCCTGAAGTTGTTCCTAGTTCAAATGCACTTCAGACAGAGGCACCTGAACGTGAAGTTGGTCTTCCTGATACTTACCTGTCTCCAAATGGAGACAGCTGTGAGAACTTAAGTTTAGCTACAACACACAAAGGTAGGATGCTTTAGATACAACCCATCTATACAATTGTGACCACACTCTGTTGCATGGAAAAACAAATAAAGTTGTGAGCTAGGCATTTTTCCTCAATTGTGGGAGTTGGTAATAAAAAACAATGTAACATGAGTAAATTTTGCCTTGCTTTTGTTTTAAGAAACATTATTGTATGTTGCACTTATTTATTTGCTGATGAAACTAGTTTAAGCTTGTGGTTGTAGCAACTTGAGCTTGGTCCTTTTTAATGTGTTGCTGACTTCTGGCTAACAAACTTAATCTAAATCTGAATTTCATCTAAAATAAGGAGATTTTGCTATCTTCCTTTTTATTTTAATTCAAAATGTGGCATTTGATGTATCTTTCAGGTGATTTACCACACAGCATTGTTTATCAAAATGAAGAGGGCAAATGGGTGACTGATCTTGCATATTATACTTCATTTGGTGAAGAACAACATTTAAATCTATCTGAAGATGATAAAATAAATGAGGAATTCATTACTGGCTGTATGTAATCTTTTTCCTTTTTAGATAGTTCATGTTGTCTGTAATAGTGTTAAGTAAACTGGCTGTTTTTTTTCTGTTTCAATGAATCAGTAGCCTCCAGGCCTTAGATACTATAAATC
>WEIV01018179.1:5296-21242 GCA_013390005.1 Calyptomena viridis
CCAATTCCTTGAAGGTTCTTATATGCCCTAAGTAATGGCAATAACTATATTGTTCCAAAAAATCACAATTGGCCCTAAAAATCAAAATAGTCCTCTGTGAGCAGGAAAGATAAGTACTTCTTCCAGCATGCAATTGATATTTTGTACTGAAGTTTCTGGAGCACTGAGTGCATAGCTCTCGGGCATGAGTGTGCAACTATGACAAAATGCTATTTCAGCCTTGAGTCAAATACAGTTTGAATGACAGTAGTGTGTAAATCCAAACAGATGAAGTGAATAAAAGACTATAGTGAGAAAATTTTGATTGACAGATGTGCTTTGGTGACTACTTCTACTCTTCCAAAGGATTTTGTGTACAGATTCTGTGGTTGGGATTTGGAAGCAAGCAGGGGATCATTTGTAAATTTTAGTCTTTTTGATCTCTGACCCAGTGGGCAAGGAAAGACTTGTCAGGAAAAACACTGTGTTTGGGGGAGCAGCTAACTACAAGATTCTTAGTACCAGTTAGTCTGATCTAAATATTGTTTTAGGATTTCAGCTGACCAAGATGTTGTCCTATTCATGCTGTTTAATGTGCAATAGGATTAAAGGCATGCATAATCTGAGTGTGTATGAAGCCCTCGAGACCCAGTTGAATGGCACGCTGAAGCTTTTGGCTCAGATCCTGCCCAAGAGGTATTAATTTGAGTATGAATCAAATGAGACTGAGAAATGGTGCTGTTGTGCTAGTTACTGCTGATGTAAAATTTTAAGTCTCGCAGTGGTAATAAAGAATGTTGTCCAACTTGTGAGAATGCCTTAAGGAGGGCAGAGTAGTGGTATTCAATGTCTAGCAGATCTGAAGCTCTGTGAGTGGACATGATTTCAAGGTTGCCAAACTTTCCACCCTTCCCTCAGTGTTCTTGTCCCATAAGCCACAAGCAGTCCCCCAAGTCTCCACTCTCTTTGGTCTCCTAAGGAGGTTTCATGTAATATAGCAAAAGAAGCACAGAGCATTTGAAAGGAATAATAAATAATGATGAGCCAAATTGAAATTTTCTTTGCTCATAGTGATTGCTAAGGCTGCTAACAAGAGAAATCACTTATGAATGCACGTAATGGGTTTCTAGTGTGCACACAGAAGACTAAATTAAATTGGAGCTCTTGGGCTGAAGTTCCTCTCTCGTGTGACATCTAATCTTGATGGTACACGGGTACTAACTTTTGGCTTGAATGGGAGGAGATGACTGCACTGGTGACTGGGTCTGCTAGACAGTAGACAAGAGAGGTGACTGAAAGCTGGTACAAGGTAATTAGCTAATGGAAACACGATGTCACCAGTGGAAACTGTGTGCAAGCCAAGGAAATAAGTAAAACTTCCCATGTGTCTTTTATGTCCAATATTGAATCCAGAGTTTTAAGAAAGAAGATGGCTGGAATACTTTGCAAGGGTCAGGGGAGCTCTACTTTTATCTAGTTTTATCCTCTTCTTTCTCTGAGGTAGTAAGACTCTCATTCACTTAAAAAGGTGACCTTTCCTAAGTCGCCAATCACTTTTTCTATAAAATAATTTAAACCCTAAAAATTGTTCAAAATGAACATTTCTAACTGTGAAATATACTATACTATATGATTGAGGAGATCAGAATCACCTTAAGGAAAGGAATACATTAGCTTCCAAATGGAATATACATTGCTCATGCTTTCTTTTTCTCTCAGTTCTGTATAGAATCAACATTTCATTATATAAGAGAAATTGCTGTAATCACAACATATATTGTATTTAAGGTAAGATTATTATTTGATGTAACTAGCAGGTAATATTCCAATGTAAAGTAAAAACTAAGGTGTCCAATTATTTTGTGATTACTCATAATCCAAACTGAGACAAATAGAGTTTTAGAAATTGTTTCATGAGGAAATTTTAATTAAGGGCAAATAGCTGACATGCATATAAAAACTGATCCAGGCAAGCTTCAAAAATCTATAAAATGAAGATTTTAAAAGGTAAAAATGCTACTTGATATCCTAATTCAGATATAAACATTTTATTCTGTAGAGTCATATTCAAGCAGGTTGATGATCACAAGTTCTCTTTCAAATATAAAATTCCTTTCAAGTCTGAATACCAAGTCAGACTTACCAGATCCTAACAGGAAACCAAGCTGAATTTTAACTAGAATCCAAGCTCGATTTGTCCACAAGTTTTACTGACACTTTAACTTTATTTAAGGAGAGGTTTTGTGTAAATTTTAAGTGAATTACATCTAGGAAATAGAGAAAGTTCTTCATATTTCAGCAATTATTTTGATGCAACTTAAAATGGGGAAATTTTGTTATGCATGAAGAGGACATAAAAATAGTGTTTCAGATTGGCATTTTCTATACTTAAGAGGAAATTAGGTGAGACAACAATTTGACCATGGGAGGCAATTTGATTAAACTATTAAAAGGCTGGGTGCTGTCTGTAGTATAGAATAGGTACATATGTTAAAAATAAGTTAGGCATCAAAATAGCAAAGGATGAAAAAACATAAATGAAATTGTTTAAGTTAATCAAAGACAAGAAAGCTGAAATAGATGAGCAGATTTGCTCTAGATAATGAACAGCATAATGAAGAAAGACTTTGAGGTAATGCTTTCTTTATATTAATCCTAATACTGGAAGATATGAGTTGTGGCCTGCTGCACTTTTCATGCTAATATTTATACTTCTATAATTTTACTCCTTTACCATTGTCTTGAACATGCATTATTTCTTTGAAAGGCATAGACCTCAGATCTAATTCTGCTTATCTCAGTGCATGATAAAGGCACTAGATTTGGAGAAAACATTTGATGGATACTCTAAAGGAACACTCTGTTGAATCTAGCCAGGCAACTTTCCTAAGCCCATAACCTTTAAGAAGGTGGTAACACAACATTAACAGACAAGATGGTCCAGGCATCTTGGCTAATGGAAAAAAACCAAGACAACAAACCCAAAACAAGAATACACCTGCTGATGACCAAGAAAGCTATTTATACAAATGCATGTAGAAAAAAGGTCTGAGGAAATCCAAAGGAGCTCCAAAAAAAGAGGATTTATAAGCAAACAGAGGCAAAACACCGAATTGTTAAATAAGACCATAAAGTGACTGGACTTGAATATTTTTGTTGCATTAGTTTCTCTTTGGGTGAAGGAAGATTCCCTAATTTTTCTCAAAAGAGAAAGAGTTTGTAACAGTTTATGCATCACATTCCAGTTACATTAAAACTAGATGATTCTCTCTAAGCAAAATTAAGCTCAGTGCACATTATCAGTAGTCCTATCATCTTGACAATGACGTTTTCGAAAGAGGTAGCCTTGTCCATCTCAGTGGAAGACTGTATGAGTTCATTAATGCTCAAGAGGGAATTCTAAAACATAGATACCTTAAGGATGGTGCTATTCTACTGTCTTCCCTCAGATAACCTCTAGAAAAGAACAGCTTGAGATATCAAGTTAAGCATCATATTATATTTCTTATCAGCTGCTTCAGCTGGCTCCTCACTCCACATGTGGATGTTCACGATTACTTGCTGATCAGCCCATGCCCTTTAGAGAGATATTAGGAACATTGGGTTTTAATTGTTGTTGGAGAGCCAGGCACTGAAAAGTTAGGCACTGCTCTGATTTACTTGTAGGTGCTTAACATCATTTACTGGAGGTAATTTATTGTGACACTTAACACTTATCACACCTAAATTCTCCTGTGGCTTTATCTGTTATGCTATAGGATGTGCAAAGTAGCCAAAAGCAAATAAAAATGGGACACAAAATCAAAATAAAATACCATATGGTGATACTCTATTCCCACAAAACCTCTGTCAAAACATTGCCCAAAGTAGGATGTGAAATAAAAGAACAAAAAAGATTTTATAAGCAGCATGCCCTATTAGCAACAGCCTCTAACTTGTCTTCATATAAAGACCCTTGGTAATGAGAACATAAGAAAAGAAAATATATTGTTACTATAACATTAAAGTAATTAAAGCCATTTCACTTATTACTGACTACTTGCTCAGGGGAATTATTAATTTTATCAGAAACAGAATAATTACAATTTAACAATTGCATTCTGTGCAAAGAGATACTGATAGCACAAGATCTTCCTACTTAAATGCATAATAGGAGCATGGCTACATTATTCTCTTATTCTTAAAACATATTAAAAACATATTAAAAAAAATACAGGTACCTGGTGTTTCAAATACTGTATCATTAAATTACAAACACTGTATCAACTGCAACTAATAACTAATGACACAAGAAAGACTCAAAAGAAGTCCAAACACTGCCACACCAGTCTGTACCTCAGTACAATTCCCCAAATCCTCTTCTTGCAAATCCCACCTAAATAGGCTAGTCCTCCAGCAGTGTGTCTCTGAAAGGAAAATGGAATAAGAACCACAACAGGGAGAATTTGCTGCAATGACAGGTCTCCTTCTGTTTTCCATTTTAAATCCAGAGAACCTGAGATTTCTAACTGCTCTATGAATTGAAATTTGACCAAGACAGCATAAAAAGAAAGGCATTTCAGGCAGAAAAATATTTGTTTCCTTATCCATTTAAAGAATCATGTATAATTTTCATCTAAAAAAAAGATGACGCAGTTAAGTGGTTAAGTGGACAAATATTTATGGTGCTTTGGTTCAAAATTATACTTAAGAAGCTGACTACTTGCTCCCTGTTAGTCTTGTTTCCATTGTTTTTTAGGTTATAACTTCAACTGAAACTTGGTGTTCTAATGTGACACAAGAATGACTGTAGCATCTACATGGATTACAGAGCAAATGTAGTCCATTCTATGGATTTTGCTCTTTTTATTTTTTTTCTACATCCCACTCTCCTCTCTCTGGAAAGAAGAAATATACCAGGCCTGAGGTATTCACCTTCCAATATAAGGTACTTCAAAACATTGCTTTTTGAAGAAGTCATATTGAATGTAACATCAAAAGTGTGTAAACCTGTGACATACATCTCAATATCTACTTTGGAATAGATCTGCAGGTATATGAAACACGCAGCAGCAAGTGATAACTAGGAGATGATATTGTTTTAGAATGTCTCAACGTGAGCATCATTGATCCTGACAGAGTCTGAAATCCTGATACAGTTAATGCAGGAATATATATAAGAATATGTGGTTTTATGTTCACAGGTGAAATAAACACATATTATGTTATGTTAGGCGTATCAAATTCTCCTATACCCACTGTAGCTCTATGCATGTTTGTATGAATACATAATAAGCTATGGTAAGAAAAGAAAAGGGAAAAAAAAAGCATAGCTTTAATTTGGGGGAGGTCTGCTGAATCCCTGTGTATTTTTCCCTCTTCAAAACCAGCTCACAAAAATTTGTAAATCACCTTTTCATCATTGTAAAGAACTTCATATTGCATCACTCAAGCTATTATGTAGTTGAACTTTAGGAAAAAAAATCTTTGAATATTAAGCATTATTTTTAAAGTCAACAGCTACCCTAAATTATTTAAAAACTTCTATTGCATTTCTTCTCCTTTATTTCTGTGAAAATATATTTTCTTCTCTACCCTGAAATATATATTGTTCATAGTAATTTAAATAATACTCATAATGAAAAAAAGAAAATATGTATCTATATATTGAATTTTTCCATGCTGAGTTATTGAGTATATATATATAGTTACTTTCAAGTTAATGTCAAAATAATTGTATTACCACCAAAGCTGCTAATGTAGCAATTAGTGGATGGAGAAA
The DNA here is from genome assembly GCA_013390005.1 of Calyptomena viridis. Lineage (NCBI taxonomy): Eukaryota > Metazoa > Chordata > Aves > Passeriformes > Eurylaimidae > Calyptomena > Calyptomena viridis. The sequence continues at coordinate 11,037 of WEIV01018179.1, forward strand.
GGTGCAGATTTGTAGAAAAATATGACAAGTGAAATCTTAGCAAATTAAGTATTACAATATTTCAAAACACTATTTTCCTGCTGTAATGTATTATGTGATTTAGTATTTTAATCATAGTCAAATATTTTATGCACTACAGAAACAATCAGAATATTTCCTGTAGGCATACCCTCTCCAAAAATGTCTATGAGCATGTAACATAATGTTCTGTGTCACAGGAAACGTAGACTTTTAAACCAACATATTCCAGTGAAGCCAAAGTCAAAATAACTTATAATGGAGGAATTAGGTTTGACATTTACTACAGTTTCAAACAATAATCCATTTTCTCTGCTAGCTTACTTTCCATTCATTAATTACATTACAGATTAAAACAATCAGTAGGGAAAAAAAATCCCATACAGTGTAAATTTTACTTTGCTTCTATTTCTTATTTCAGCCCATAACTTTAGATATAATTAGTTATATTAAAGCTCTGAAGAATAAGGCTGCCATGAACAGTGATTTAGCAAATGCTTTCGAATTTTAGTCTTACACTACATAATTATATGTACATGAAATATAATTAATGAGGAAAACGTCTCAGATGTGTGGGCTAGGAAGGCAAATATAACTATCCTTTATTGCGCCTTCAAGGTTAGAATTATTATAGCACTTATAATTTTATTATAATTACCCATAATGAGACTCCACATGCGTGATACAGTCTACATGTTTTTGATATTAGAAGTTTTCAAAATGCCTCATTAAGTATTTTACTCTATATTTATGTGGTTTTCCCTCACCTCCCATTTTTGGTGGCCATCTATTCCATTTAAAAGCATGCAAACTTATTTAAAAAATACTACCAATAAAGATCATAAAATTATTACAATGAATAGATATTAAGATGTCACAGCTGTATAACCTATTCCTTTTATGTACTCCCATGCTGAATTGTTTTATGACCTATCATAAACCTATTAAACTACTGGTAATAAAGGATTGTAATTAGTGATAAAACCTTGTTGCTTAGTGAGCCAAGACAGTCATCTTTAACTCTGGATTTTATTGAAAGTAATCAAGATGAAACCTTCAGCAATGTCAAATAACAGCTTCAGAGAAGAAGGTTGCACTTTTGGTAGAGATTGCAAATATTTAAGCTTTTCTGTAGTTTACCTGTGCGGTATTTTGCAAACTGAGCTTGATTAACTCTGTTTCCCTCCTTCCTTTTTCCCCATGAACTTGCACAGAAGAATGAAAAATACAGGATAAATTAAGCCAAATAAGCTTGGAACAGAATTTTACTTCAGTGGGTTTCCATTTTGCTATTGTATTACACATGTAGAACGCTGTCCACAACTTGTTTCTTGGCAGGATTCAACAAGGGCTATCGTAAAGTAGAAATCCTTAGAAGTGAGCTCCGACTGAAACGGAGAATCTAGTTAAGGAAAAAAAACATGCAAGGCGCTGAACAAAATATGTGACCTTTTCAGTTATCAAATCAAATTAACTTTTTTTCCTGGTCTTACTGGGCTGAATGCAAACATATCTTCCAGAGGCACAAAAGCCACTGCTTTAATCTGCATAGTATCATCAAGTTCCTCTTAACATTTGTGTGTTGGCCTTCTAGAATATATTAATTTTGCCAGCATGCTCAAATGGCTGGTTCTTGATATATCCTGGTGAAAGCTGACATTTTCACTTTTCTTAATGTAAATTTTCTGTAGCTTAACCTCAAAATTCTGGGTGGAATAATTTTCTCAGGATCTAAGAGAATGCCTTTTACCTTTGTGGCATGGAAATACTATACGGATGCAACTGGATGCAGGGAAAATATAATGCCAAAGATTAAATTCAGAAATCTCTATTCTTGTCTCCACAGCACAGCTACAGTATCTTGCACATTTTGCAAACTGGAAAGGAGGGGGAAGGGGAAGAAGTCAAACAATATTCGCTTTGTCTTTATAGCAATTTATTTCACTCGCAGTAAACTGGGAAGACAGAACTCCAAGCACCGAACAATTAACCCTCCACTAATTCCCCTTCTATCCTACAAAATAAAGAATACATCAAAGACAGAAGAACAGGTATCTTCTCTTCCATTCTTCTCAACATGGATTTATTTGTCCTAACTGGACTTTTAAACCTATTGTGCTTGGCTTTTCACAGCTCTGAATTGAGCAATAGGGAAACTATAGTAACCAATAATCTGTTTCCCTTCAATGGAAACTATGTATCTTGGTGGATAACAAAGCCTGGGATAAACACTAAAAATCTCTGACGGGGTTTGGAGGGGGAGAGTATTGTGTCTCAACTGTCGGGTCACGTTTTAGCCAGCCTTCACCTATGGGCAACAATTATTACGGTATTCCTCATTTGTTCTTTACTAAGCAAATTCTTCAAAGGTGCTTGATGGATACCTCACCTCCATCAAAATTCACAGTATTCCGTGCAATTAATTCAGATATATGCAGAGGTGTGTGCCTGCTAATCGCTTTTAGTCACATATACATTAAGATTATATGCACCAGGTTCCTTTTGAAGGGATGCCTCTTCAAGTAAAGCTGGTAAAACTTTGTGTAGTAATATTTGTAGTCAAGTCAACACAATACACCTCTCCTTAATTCCCATAAAGATTTTAAATCTCGTATTTCAAAGGTAGCAGGGGAAAAGTGTAATTGGTATTCCCCATGCAATTATATATTGGAATTAAAACAGGCTCAATATCCACTTAGATGTCAATATAACCAAGTAATTTTACATTACCTAAGATCTACATGAAATCAAGTGCACCAAAAGCTGATCACTTTTGCAAGTAAATCAAAAAGGCTGCTCTCTATTTTATTTTTTATCTTAAATGTATCCAGAGTTTTATGGCTAAATACAAAAGCACTAGCAGTTGGTCATGCTTTAAGCTACTAGAAGAAAGTTAAGCTTCCACGTTGGCTAGCCGAGATATCAGCTCTAAGCTGACAAGTAATTAAACCAGCATATCTATAACAACTGTCATCTCTTATTTCTGTGCAACTTGGATGTAAACCAAAGGCACGAAAGCCAAAAAAAGGCTTCACATTACTGGGCAACTGCTGAGCATCTCCTGCTGAACAGTTTAGCAGACCTGGGCATTTAGAGGATTGTAGCAGAGATCAAAAGGGTCAGAGATCCCTTTACCAATTAACAGCAGGGAGAAGAACATCAAATAAGGTGTAAATTTTAGCTCTGCAGTTTTGAGTAAGCCAAGCATGAAATGCATTCTAATACTCTTGAGTAGCTGCAGCTTTGAGCCATCAGTGATGTCACTGGTGCACTAAAGGAAGCTTAATCGCACTTAGAGTGGCATGTAGCAATCCCGCTCAGCTAGGTGCTAAAGCCTGCTGCTTCTTGTCTCTTTTGATAACACATGGGAATTGCTAGCTCCGATGTGGCTGGCGAGAACAGAAATACTCCACAAAAAGCAGACTTTCTTTGGGGCATTATGCTTTTATTGCTTCTGATCTTAAAGAGATAGTAACACAGTGTTTATTTTCTCCCCTTAATTGTTTCAAATAAAGAAGGAAATAATTAATAAGGCCCAGCACAAGTAATCAGCCTTTGGGGGCTTGAAGCGCTGCTTAATCCAACTTTATGCAAATCACCATGGGAGGAAAGCTGCTCCTATAGACGTTGCTCTTTCTTCTCTTTCTTCTCTTTCCACCACCAGCCCTTCCCCTCCCCTTTTTTAAATATGACAAAAGAATGCCATTGAGCCTTTTTATGCATCCCCTTGACCAGTATATGCCCAGAATATGCAATCTGACATGATAGTGCTGGGAAATGTGGAGCAGGCCAAGAGCTGTTAGAACCAGAGGGAGGTGTTCCTTTTCTGCAGAGGTGCTGAAGACAGGGGCTGGGGACCAGTTTTGGAGGTTTCCTGGTCCCTCTGCCTGGGTGTCTCTCACTCCAGCTGCCACAGAAAGTGTTCAGCAATGGCACCTGTGAAGGCGGAAGAGGTAACAGCAAGAACAGCAGTAGCAGTAGCACCATCAACAAAAGAGATGAAAAGGGCCAACTGCTCTGGCAAAATAGCAGTATAGATCTTTAAGGCTGAGCTAAAGGCTAGAATCAGATAAGTTTAGCCTATTTTTAAAGGGCCTTTGTGTGTAGATAGTTATTGTTGCCCAAGTGCATGAAACAGTTTAAACAGAAAAAGAGTTAATTTTTTTTTAATGTTTGTGAATTAAAATTATGTCAATAATAATTCGAAGCACAATCCTTAAAGAAATAAATGTGAATATTATGTTATTCTTTTGTTTATTTCAGCTAACAAAAGATTACCATGGGGACAATTACAAATTCATGATATGGGTACATTCACAGAATACATTAGTGGTCTCGCTTCAGTGAGAAAATACAGTTGTGATGCTTAAAATGTGTTAAGAAAAATTCCCACAACTTAAATACGCACTTTCATTTTACAGATCCCAACTATAATAAGTTCAAATCTTGAATGTTTTATCCCTAATGAAGTTAAATTAAGTATGTCTCACATGAACTTAAATATTCTGCCCAGAAACTCATCCCAGAGCATCAACTTCGTTTTACATACCTAAGTATTCATAATTGCATATACCTAATTAATTTAGGAAAAGTCAGTGAAATTCCCTTCCTGCATTGGTTTCAAAAGTGCAAGTACTTGGTTTTTAAACATTATGAATACAAGTAGATCTGAAAGACATCATATCCACAACAAAGAGAAACTAGTGACCAGCTCAAATACATTGTCTTTTGAACAACAAGACAGTGCAGACAGAAGTAAATGACAGTTAATTACAAATTACATTCTGGTTGGGGCTGTGAAGGCCTCCTGGCTTGAATAATAATCAGGCCCTCGGGCACTCACCTGCCTGCAAAGGAACATACAGAGACACAGGCTGGGGTGCTATACAAGTTTCAAAACAAGCTGCTAAACACAAAAGCTTATTGGATTACAGAGATTTAGGCAAAAGCATTCAGATCTCTTGCAGAAACTCTAGTACCAGGTTGAAGGAATTTCTAAACGATGAATTGCTATTTACTGTACATTTCTGAATATTCCTGATTTTGGGGAAAGGAAATAAGTTCTCTTATTTTCTAACATTAGAAAGTTATCCTATTGCAAGTGCCCTTTAGGAAATGTGATAGGAGAAAATGTTGGTTATGAATTGGAGATCTAATCGTTCTCCAAGTTAGAGAAAATCACATATTGTTTACACTGTTTCTTCCTGATTCTTGCCATTCAACCAATACCATATATTGTTCTAAATGTAGCCTATATAAATGCAAGCAAATCAGAAAAAAAAAAAAGAAAATTTATTACACATGGTGGAAGAAATAGTTTCATGCAGCATCTTTGACTGTTGAAATTTGGGCTATTTACTGATGTATGTTGTATTTTTTAACGTCTGATTTTAATCTCATATATTTGTAAAAACATGTCAATGTCTACATAAATTAATGTCAGTATTAGTGCACTGTAAAACCTTAGCTTTTGTAATTCACTAAAGCAATTTCTATTCATTTAGTTGAGCTAAGTGCTTATTGTGAAAGACAAAAGGCTCAACAGTTTGACATTGAGCTCATTATGTATGTTTAAAACATTCTGCAATTCAAGGCCACACCACATGAAATAAAAAAGAAGCCGGTGGGTTCAGGGATTAAAATTCAGACCACACAGTTCTCTTCAATAACTTTCCCTTTAAATTTGACTAAAACTTCAAAACAAAGCTGTTTAGATGTATCAGTGTACATGGGTGTGTATGGGAGAGTATGTATCTTTTGTGCTCTTGATATGCATGCACAAACTTTCAGTGTTTTTGTTTTTCTTTAGGTAAATCAGCTTCCATAGAGCTTCAGTAGAAAGATTTTCCTGTTAGAAGGTGAATGTGATCATGCGTTTTTTGAAAGAATTTTTGGGTTTAAAAGAGACATAATTTAGTAAGTTTTTGTGCTCTCTATAATTATTGCAAAGACAATATACACAGACAACACACTATGTTTATGCTCTGTGCATGCATGTAGATGCATGTAGATACTGGAATGAAAAGATAAATAAAATGGAAAGTACAATGGGTTGGAAATCATGCTATACATTTCACATTAAGAGCACAGACTGCAAAAAGGCTTGAATAACACAAAATATTCTTGTAATTAGATATATAACTGCATATGCTTCACTCTAACTCTTTTCTATACTGAGTAATCAGACAGTGACTATGATTGCCTTCTCCAAGCACTATTTCTCCAGTGTAACTTTTGACTTCAGGATCAGAATGTAAGAAACAATTAGGCTGAGTTGTCACCACGCCATTGTGATGCAACCACATGACTGTGTGCCATGAAAGCCTTATAATATTCATTATGGGATGGAGGTGATGCTCATGTGGTACCAAAAGTCCAGCAAGGCTCTTTCATATTTGTCTGCCAAAAATGCTTGCCTGTTTGTGGATCATCTGTATCTCTTACACAAGCAAAGAACGAGCTCAAATCTTAATCCCAGGTTTAGTTTTACAGGGATAGAGTGGGAAAGGCATTATGGAGCGAAACTTTGTGTCAGGGAGGGTTGTGGAGATAACTATGAACTCACACAGAATTCTCTGAGACAGTAATTTTCCAGAAAAATAGATGCTGTGCTCAGCACACCTCTTCTGCAGTGAAACTTGAAGACTCCTGTCCAAGCTGTACTTATTGTCTCTAGCTCAGGTAACCCCCTTTAAGTTTCACATAACCAGCTGTCATGGGGGAAAGGCTGCAGCATAAGACATGACACGCAAAAGAGTTTGTGACTAACTCTGAGATAAGCAGCATTAGGGCCTCTGTTGTATTTTTTATTTGCACCGCACAGCTTTTGCAAAGCTCCTCTACAAACATTTCCAAAGCCCTGTTGTTTTCCAGTGCGGTATTCCCTTATAGTGCTACTTCAAATACATCTGTCTCTTTTCTCATGCAGAGAAGAAGAATCGGGAAATGATGCTAGCAATTGAAATTCTCTGATAAATCGTGAGGAAGAATGAAAAAGCAGAAAAAGCATTCATCATCCTTCTTACAGTATTTTATTTTAAGGGTCAGAAGAAATCAAGTGATGCAAAAAATATGATACACGTCTGTCCATTTTGAATGTAATTTTCAAAGGAATTTGTCTCCTATGGCCCAAAGCTAGTATGTACAATTAAAAATAATCTTCTCCATCTTTGATTTAAGGAATGTTTGTGTGAGCTACAGTTTTAAAACCAGAGGGAAAAATAGCTTCACTCAACCAGAGTAAAGAAAAGGGGCTACTTTATCGGCAACAGAGTGATTTTGACTGTACTGACAATGACATGAGTAATCCATCATGTCATCGGCCTAGTGACGGATGTACCCTGCACCTCATCTCTGTATGTGTGCAGAAAGGACTATGTACCGAGCCAGGAGGCAAGTAACACTTAACCCCTGCAAGCTTCGTGTCCCTGCTGTGCTTCAGACAACCTCTGTCATGTATGAAAAGCCTAAAGAATGACAGTAAATCTATACAGACCAGGACAATCTACCATCATGACAACTACACACCACCATAGCCTTATAACACTATTAAACTGTATCATCACAGACATGTAAGACAAGGCCTGCATTATGTGCTTTGTTAAGTCTCTTATAAGGTCTTTGGAAATTCACTGAATATACCTTTTGTCTTCATTCAGTCAACAAAAAGATATAGTTCATAAATATGAATTCCATCTAGTAGGATGATTAATTATTTTGGCCCAGCAGAAATAACACTTTAGTGCAAAGATGGACTTAAATAGTAGACAACATTCAAAAGGAGTAACAAAAGTTAAAACTTCTTAAAAACATTTTCTAAGATTTTTTTGAATTAACAACAATTTTACCAGAAAATCATAGCTGTTTTCTGACCTACTTTCTCCAAATTTTTGATTTGTGTGGTCACTTCTGAACAAAATGTGGACCTTTAAAACTTTGACATCCACTATTTATTCAACTCTGAAATATAAAAAAAACGTTTATACATTCTACCAGCACAACTGCCATTCTAGAGAATCATCATAGTTAAGGTGTAACACTGAAATGTCCCAGAATTGTAACCTTATAGATTAATACAAATGTGCTAATGGATAGTTCTCTGTATGCATGTATATGTAGATATGTTCTGGAAGTGTAATGTGCCATGAAGGCACCATCCAAAATTTTCACTCAGACCAGGAAAGAGACTACTGGATTGCTCCTTTAAAAACAGATTCAATGTCTATATTCCCTGAGTGTTCAAAAATGGGCTTTTATAATCTCCCCTTTTCTCTTTCTGTTAATACAAGCAGCTTCTGCTGGGTTAAAAAAAAAAGAGAAAATAGCTGGTTGAATAGTAACATTGTTAGTTCATGTATATGCAAAAAAAGATCTTTTCACACCTTGATGAAATTAACATAAATTTAAATACTAATGAATTGGTAGAGACCAGTGAAGAATACCAAGGACCACATTCAAACTGAGTTATATCCCTCTAAAACAGATCTATTTTCTAGGGACATGTGACATGAGTGTTATGTGCCTTTATTGCACAATCTGCATAATTCACAGTCCAAAACAATTTGCATCTGGATAAAGGAAATTGACTCTTTACTAGTGGAACGTTACATCTAAAGGATATTATTTTCCTTCTTGGCTGAAATTACCATATACTCTTGGAAGCCAAAAATCCATAGTCAGGAAATACAAGGAAATGTGTGTTTGGAGCTATTCAGCATTTTGTCACTGGGGAAAGCACAGTACAAATACATACAAGGCAAAGGGGAAGTGGGATACAAGATGAAGAACCATTGCATCTTTCAGTAATTCCAAGAAGTTGCCAGGAGAAGGGCAACAGACATCAGGAGTGGTTTGTCTTCTCTGTTCCCTTCTGGCCCCATAAAATGTATGCATGAAGCAGCACAACAGGAGCCAGTGCAAAACAAATATGTAGTCAGTGTGCACATCTAAACAATTGCTGTGCCCAATACTGTGGAATTTCTACCTTGTTGATACTTTTTAACTCATCTGCTTATTGTGTGCATGGTTTACTCTAGGTTGGTTCTGCTGAGGTCAGTCACAGCATTCAAAGCCAAAGTTTGTCTGTATTTGCCTTTCTTTCCTGAATGGATCATATCACGCTTTTTTTGTTGTTTGATGACTTTCTTCATCAGACAACCATTCCTTTATCCTCTTGTTTTACCAGGTCTTGAGAACAGTGAAGACCTGATAGCAGGATGTTCCACATCCACCAAAACCAGTTGACAGATTTCAGTAGGCATAAAGTTAATGCTTTACTTACCTTTGATTGAGAGGTCAAAAGCTCTTGACTTTTATGCCTGTAGAGGCAGCAGCTTGTTCAGCACTGCCTTTCTTCCCCAATGTTTTCTTCTGGTTCTACAGCAGTGTATTATACACACAATATGAAATTAATTAGTCCAAGAGCAAAGTAAGATCAGAAATGAAAAGAAATTCTACACTGCTCCAAACAACATGACAGTATACTAAATCACTGTTTATAAGAACACAAGAGTCTTCAGCAAAGTTACAAACTTCCGTTCAAAGGGGTAATGTCCTTGGTAGGAAAAGACTGTCCTTTCAAAAACATGTTTATTGCTGAAATTGAGATTTTTCTCAACTTCTAAATGCCTTTGTACATTACTTTCTTCTACTGAGAACCAAGAGAGACAAAATATAAGTAACACCATTAAAAAAAAGAAAATGTTCCATTTCAACATATATTCATTATGCAGGAAAACACATTTGAAATACGGCTCTAAATTTGTCATCCATTTTCCTCTCCCTTTCTGACCAGAAATAACATATTTGTTTCTTTATCCCCAGTAAAACCATGTGAATGTACTAAACTTTCCAAAAGTATTTTTCTGTTTTCCTGTGCAAGTCACTATATATAGACTTGTCATCCTCAGAAGAAAACATCCTAAATGTACTTTCTTTGCTCTTATGGCAATGCCATCCACAATGGGGCACAATAGTGCTACTAAGAGTATGTATTGGTCCAACAAGTGAGTTTGTGTGAAATACATATGGCTTACTGTACAAAGGAATTTATGCTTCATAAATTACAAATTACTGCTTAACTCAGTTCTTTTTGCACAGTAGTCAGTTCTTTGTTCCCTGTGTCAGGATGCAGCATAGTCCAGGGAGTCAGGGGCAGTCAGGGCAGGTACCTCCATGGGGACAATAACG